>JAKVQZ010000082.1:0-55785 GCA_030463055.1 Lizanozyma gosingica | reverse complement strand
TCCTGGTGGTACGAACTAATTGTAAGCCTGTGGTGCGAACAATTTGGCGTACTAGGTCGGAACATTTCCTCACTATTGGTATGATTATTTCTTACCAGTCTAGTATGTAAATTTCCACGGCCTATTCCGAACAATATGCGAAACCACTGTATATCCCCTATACAGGGTATTCCGTATTGGTATGACCTTCTGGAGATTCACACGTGCAGATAATTCCTGGGTTCCATTTTCTATAACAAACCCCATTGTAAGATGAAAAACTAGTGATCTCAACTTCCTACTTTTAAAAGTACCACCAATTCCAACTTCTGTGGGATCAGTGTACTGGGACATCGACCACACTGTGAGACACTGTGACGAGCCCCACTTTTCTCTCCTTTTTCCTCTCCAGTACCACTACAGATGAAGTTTGGTGCGTCATTGGAGGAAGGTGGAGTGCCTGAATGGAAAGACCAGTACGTCGACTATAAGGCAGGTAAAAAGCTCATTAAGCGATGTGCTGATAACAAAGATGCAAGCGCTGGATCAGATGGAAATTCAGCAAATATAGACGACTCTACGCCTTTGCTTCTAGTGTCAACAGAAAGACGCAATTACAATGAGAACGGTGCTAATACCGAAACGAATGCTAAGTCTAATGGTGACACGCAAAGTACCACAGGGAAGGGAAGGAACTTGATGACTTTGAGACGCCCGTCTCTTTTCAACTACTCCTTGTCGTCCAAGAGTAAGGCGAAGTCGGAGAAGTCCGAAGAGGCGGAATTCATCAAGTGGCTCGACGCACAATTAGCAAAGGTAAATGCCTTCTATACGGAAAAGGAACAGGATGCGTTTGAGAAGTTTCTCTTTTCGCAGGATCAATTGTACCAAATGAAGGACCAGAAGCGTTATCTCAGCACATCGAAGAAAATTCCAAATAAACCCCAGGCTGGAACGGTTTATTCTAAGATCAGCCACGGAACTAAACATGCTATTTCCAAGTTAGATTTACCATCGCTACCTTCAGCCAACTTTCTTGAAAAATGGAAGTTCAACAAGAAAGATATCAACGATGATGTATCGTTGACGTCTTCCACTTCCGATGACTTTGACATTAACTACAACGAAAACAGAATTAGAAATGGTATGGATAGAATGTATGAACAAGATGATACATCTATTGATTCCGAATCTGGTGATGAAGATTTTGACCAAACTGTTCCTTATCGCTCTAGAACGCCAGAGACACCTACGCAGAGAGCGCAAAAGAGAAAGCGAGATTATTCGGTTAAAAAGAGAAAATTCGGCGTTCCCTATGCTCATGCGAGGAAACAGTTGAAGTTGGCATTGCTTGAACATTATAGAGCATTGTACTTATTGAAGTCATACCGAGTGTTGAATCGTACAGCATTCAGAAAAATCACAAAAAAATATGATAAGGCTATGAAGACAAAGATTAGTGCTGCCTACATGAAGAAAGTTGATAACGATGCATATTTTATGACCAGTGATACCCTTGATAAACTTGCCAGTCAAGATGAAGAGCTGTATATCAGTTTCTTCGACCCGGATACCCCAGATCGGAAACACTCTTTAGAAAAGTTAAAGAATATAACTTATACTATGAACTTGGGTGATATGAAACCACCATCGTATTATTCCACATTTTTCACTTCAGGTATGCTAATCGGTATATCAATCCCATTTATTGCAATTGGATTATACGTTGCACTCAAGAAAACTCTTGGTCATGAAATGCCTGAGGGTAAGCATTTATTTCAAATATGGGGTGGGTTTTTCTTTATAAATTTAATGGCACTCTTATTTGGGATTAATTTGGGGGTGTTCCATAGATTCAAGATAAATTATAAATTTATTTTTGAATTTGATATGGCAACCGCTTTGGATTGGAAACAGTACATGTTTATCCCAGCCTTGGGTTTAGGACTTTTGTCCCTTCTATTCTGGTGCAGTTTCAACAACTTTTTTCCTGTGACATTCCCTGGTCGTGATTGGCCCTGGCTATATTTTAGTATCATGTTTGTCATTATGTTTTGGCCAGGGGAATTGTTTTATGGGAAGGCTCGAAAGTGGCTACTTATTGCATTATGGAGATTATTATTCTCCGGTTTTTACCCAGTTGAATTTAGGGATTTCTTTTTGGGAGACATTTTTTGCTCTTTAACTTATTCCATGGGGAACATTTCGTTCTTTTTCTGTGTCTATGGAAGTGACTGGAAAGGGTTGTTAGGACAAGGAGGTCTGAGTTCCTGTGGGTCTCATAGGTCTCATGCTATGGGATTCTTGTCTGCACTTCCCAGTATTTGGAGATTCTTACAATGTGTTAGACGTTACATGGATACAGGTGATTGGTTTCCTCATTTGGCAAATATGATGAAATATTTGATTGGTGCCCTTTATTATTGTTTTCTCAGTCTTTACCGTATTGAAAGATTAAGATGGAACAGAGTGGTTTTTATCGTATTTGCATGTATCAATTCCATTTACACATCTGCATGGGATATTATTATGGATTGGTCTTTATTTCAGAGTGGGTCAAAACACCCATATTTGCGTGACAACTTGTTTTTTATTAAACCATGGTACTATTATGCGGCAATGATATTGGATGTTATTCTTAGATTCCAGTGGATCTTTTATGCCTGCTTTCTGAAACAAATTGAACAGTCTGCTGTCACCAGTTTTTGCATTGCTTTGGCTGAGGTTATTCGTCGTTTCATCTGGATATTCTTCCGTATGGAGAACGAACATTGTACTAATGTGATTTTATTCAGAGCATCAAGAGACTCTCCATTGCCTTATCCCATAAGCTTCAAGGTTGAAAAAGCTATTCGTAAGCTTATTAGAGTCAAATATGGAAGTGGCATTCAACCAGGATCCGACCAAGAGATTTTCGTTGACGAAGGACCCAGAACCACATCGTTTCAGGCTCACCCATTTGACGAAGTAACAGGGAGACCAACGGGGAGACCTGAAGAAGTTAGTATTGGACTCACGAAGACATCTGAAACCAGGAGAACTCCAGTCCAGAGAAGAAGCACTTTAGCCAACATCAGCGAAGCATTAACAAAAGCACATATTAAAGATTTCCAGAGACAAAGAACTGTAGCATCCGCAGAAGATTCTGATGAAGAATCGGACGAAGAGTCAATAGTGCCAGTTACCAGAGGAAGCACCCGTTCTGAAACATTACCATCTATTGCTGAGCATCTAGAAGATAACTAAATGATGGATTAATATGAATGTGATTCATGTGCGTGTGTGTGATAATGAATATTAGACAACTGAAGAGCTTGGTCATCAATATATAGATATTAAACAATAATTCATTAAATGTGCATTAAATGACTTGTAGCTAATATATATAGATACATATATATGTGCATGTTTATAACAGTATTTTTTATTGAAGTATGTTATATTTGTCTTTGTCTCTTGGTGCTGAATTCTTCTTCCAAAGGTTCCAAGACTGAACCATTGAGGGGTTTCAAAGCAGGAGTCCCTATTTTAGAGTGGAATTCCTTGATGATGGAATCAACATCATCAATATTCAAAGGTCTAATATCACCCATTTTCTTGATCTTCATGGTCACTTCCTTACACTGTTCATCGGTCAAGTTTAAGTTCAATTGGTCCACACGGGATTTGATTGCGTTCCACCCAGTCAATCTATTGGCAAAGTGTATATATCTGGTCAAACCGAAATCAGAGGGGTCCAAAATTTCATATGTGGAAGGGTTAGCCAAGATAGCCTTAGCATGAATACCGGCCTTATGGGTAAATGCACAGAAACCAGTGATAGGATTATTGAAGGGGACATTAACTTGGACAGCTTCCGCCACCAAGTTCTCCAAATCTCTGATCTTGTGCAATTTATACTTGGATAAAACATAGTCTCTATCTGCGGCGATCATACGGGCCATCAATCCACCAAGTGGAGTGATACCATTACGTTCACCAATGCCCAATACCGAAACATCAATCAAACGAGCACCACCTTCCAACGCAGTATAGGCATTGGCAATGGCACATCCAGTGTCGTTGTGGAAGTGACACTCAATGTCACATTTGACCACCGACTTCAAAGTTCTTACCAACTCGTATACTTGTCTAGGGTTAGCACACCCCACAGTATCAGCAATACCTACTCTGTCGACTCCGATCTTGTCGACAGTTTTGTAAATGTTCAACAAGTCAACCAAATCGGAACGGAACGAGTCTTCGGAGGAGAATCTTATCTCAATGCCCTTGGACTTGACAAATTCGATAACTTCAATGGCAGATTGGGCAATGTAGTTCATGTCCTTACCATGGGAGTATTGTCTTAAAAATTGCGAAGTACCAATAACGACATCAACACCGTCAACACCGGTTTCGACGGCGACACGGGCATCGTCCATATGACATCTGATGTGAGTCAAGATCTTGGCCTTCAAGCCCAACTTACAGATGGCCTCACAGTCTCTTCTCGACTGTTCGGAGGCAACAGGGGAAGTCAATTCAATGTAATCAACACCAAAGTCGTCCAAGGCCTTGGCGATCTCGATCTTCTTTTCGGTGTCGAAGAAGGCGTTGGCGAACTGTTCACCTTCTCTTAACGTCGACTCAATCAACTGGAAGTTGGAGACATTGCTCAAGTAGTCGCCAGCTTTGGGTCCATATGGGTTATCGTTAATCATGCGTCTAGTGCCTTCATGCGATGGCTCCTCGCACACCATTTTGAATCCCTCAGGCACTGACATAGTATAGTAGGTGATTCGATTCGCTATAAACTGGTAAACCAAAGGTAAATGCCGTGAATCCCATATTTTCCATTTCACAATTAATTCCACTGAGGGCTGGTATTGTGCGACCGAAATTACAGAGAAAAAAGTAGCAGAAACGGACCGGGCCTATTCAGGCATCACTAAGGAACATTTATGGTTCTGACACAATGCCTTCGCTTTCATACTTCTTTCACTTCGTAGTACAATTCTTATTCTCTTAGCAGAGTTGTTGCTTTTAAATCTTTTGCTCTAAGTGGCCTTTGACTAGCCGTTGTTCGCGGTACCGGAACCCGTTATATGTGCGTTCTGCAGCCACTAATCCTTCAACGACAGTATAAACGAATTGGCGAGATCGCTCTGGACATTGTCAAATGACCGAAAGGATCTAAGCATCATAGATGTCTGATGGACTTGTTCGGCTTCCTCTGCTGAATGTACTGCCCTGGTTCTATCGTATTAGAAGATGTGGATTACGGCGGGTGTAGCCTCTTTTCTGAGAGCTGAGGAAGCGTTGGTGCATCCATGTTCGTAGGAAAATGCCAAATATATTGTACCACCAATTGTGATAGATCTTCGGATCCACATCTGTCAAGAAGCAGCTTGTTGAACCTAACAAGAGAAAGAATGCAAGGACCAAACAGTAGCACGTCGCTGTGATGGTGCAGTGCCACTTTGTATGCGGGCGTAGGGTTCCCGTACCACTGGTTCCAGTTTCATGGACTCGCTGGCATCGAAATACGTCTCTGGTTCATCTTCGTCAAACGGAGGAAGCGGAGGCAGAGAGAGAGAGAGAGAGAGAGCCATAGAATGTGATATGGAATACACCACCACCAGGTACATCTGTTTCTTGTAATGATGCTCCGTTGGTTTGCTTAGGAATATTATCATAATTATGTGGTTCAAGTGAATACATGATCTCTTCTTCTAGTGGATCTTCAACTGGAACTGGAATCGGATCAGGTAAAGTTTGTGGTAATGGGAATTGGATACGAATTCTTTGCAGCCTTGTGATGGCTGCACATCTATTAGTATCATCATCTACCTTCTGTTGTGTCCACATCGTCTTATACGGTCTCTTCAAGACGTTTGCCCGTTCAGATCACCGCAGGGCTAAGTACTCTTTCTGAAAGCAAAACGATTCCCTCGAGGGGCATATCCAATAATGCTACCACCCAATGTAGAGGTGCCAGATTTAACATATACTCAAATAGAGGTTACCCGTGAAGATATCTCTCTTGATCCAGACAAATAGATGGTTTCCACAGTCAGTGATCTTTACCAGTGACTAAGATACTTTGTCTCATGTGAAACTGGGAAGTGATGACGGTGTCATCTGTGGTGGATGCCAAATTACCCCATTTGGGCCTCTGTAAATCTCCCCCTTCTCCAATGTTGGAAATAACATGGCAACAGCAAAAGTGGAACGTCAAGGTACCAGCGATGAATTTGGTTTTCCCTTCTATTATGGAGAAGGATTCAATGATTGCACCAAATAATGGAATCTAATCATCAAATACGATCCATGGAACTAAGCAGTGTGAAAGAAGAATTAGCACAGTTTATATTACAAGGTACTCTTTAACACCTTCTAGTGCAATTGAAACGCTTTGCGCCCTTATTAAAGAGATGAAGTATCACATAGATAGCAAAATGAAGATACTATCGTATGTGTTGATATATTTGAAATCCTTTTGAGGTTATGGTCAATTTGCCCTCTGGTGCCGTGAAGGCATCACCAGTGCGAAAATAGATCCACATGGTAATAGAATCCACTCATAAAAGAAATAATCAATTACTTCTTACTGGAATGGCTATCTAATTGGAATACATTGATGAAAGATCTCCCCATTACTTCAAAACAATAATAAATATAGTTAGAATATATAGTTCATTGCGTTTTCATATACATGACGACATAGCATTTATATCACTGAACCGCATCAACAACAAGTAACCCACCCCCTACATACACCGAAGAGGCCATTGGGATCACATCGATTCATATCGTATGGTATTATATTCTGATCCTCATTCTGCCCTGACGGATGCAGTGGATTGCTACACATCACGTTGTGAGTGGTATACCTTACTTCTTCAACTTGTCGACTTCGGACTTCAAGTCATCAACCAACTTCTTTTGTTCTTCCAATTGCTTCTTCAAGGCCTTCAATTGTTCGGCTTCGTGCTTTCTGATGTAAGCAGTTTCCTGGGCTCTTTCCTTCTCAGAGAAGGAGTCCTTATTTTGGGTAATGGCGCCTTCGGTCATGGCGACTCTGGAGGTCGAGAATAATCTGACGGACGATTGCAAAGTTCTTCTGGCCAACATATTTACTAGCGTATGGTGTCGTAGTTTTACTTAACTGGTGGGTAAGAACAACTGGCAGGGATAATTAAAGCAGTCTGGGGACAAAATTTCGCTCATTCTCCGAGGGTGGGTGGCTCAACTGCCCTATGTGCAAGATTTTGTATGTGCGAAACATCATTTGATTGGACAACCAGAGTTGCTGTGAAACGTAAACTTAGTGGGGATCGGGATTTAAGGGTATAATATACGTCTTGGAATTCAAACCTAGGTTGTGTAGAGCGATAATAAAGAAATTGACATTGTATATGTTGATCATATATAACAAATTCTCTTTACGAATTTCTCACTGCTAGTATATAGTTGTTCACAACAATTTTACAATTTAAACAGTACGCTTGTTATTCTCAGTAATCGTTAATTATGCTTGTTTTGCAATATAATTGCGTCCCGTGCTCTAGAATACATATATACAAGAGACCCATCAGGTCAGAAGACTCACTAAAAGTTTCTGGAGAGCAAATACTTCTGGTGTCTGTGAGTCGAACTCAACAAACCCACACTGCGGGCTCGCTTAACTGCAATAGCCAATTTCTTCTGGTTGGCGGCATTGCAGCCTGTGTAGTTTCTGGACAAAATCTGGCCCAGGGGCAGAAGGAACTTACTCAATATTTCAGGCATGGTGTACAAGTTCAAGGGATCAATTCCAGAAGCTTCAAAGGGATCTTTACGTTGGATATCTCTAGCCATCTTTTTGCGAGTCTCCAACTTGGCGGTACCAAAGTCAAAAGGGTCGTATGTGGATCCAGCATCAAATCTGTTGGTGAACTGGTTGTCGATCTTGATAGGAGCCTCCTTAGCAGATTCCTGTAACTCTCTAGCGAATTCAATCACTCTATTAGTCATATTGGTAGGTCTGTTACTGGTGCTCCACGATTCACCAGACTTCATTTCTTTTGTAGATGGTAAAGCGCTTTCACCATTGGCTGCAGCTTGGAATGCAGTACGGGAATAGGACATCCACCTTGCACCCATCAAACTGCCATTTCTGACAACCATCCTAGTCTGCTTCATTATTGGTAGTAGGGGTTAGCTGTAGATGCTATTATTTTATGTATATGTGAAACGGTTTAAGTGTTACATGCCTTATTTAGTTGAAAAAAATTTTCCCATACAAAATTGAAAGGCCTACCCTTATCAAGTAGTGTAAGGCACAACAAACAACATAGAATTGGTGGTATCTTTTACATAAAGATAGCAAAAGGGGATGGGAAGAGAACAATACTTAGCCGTGTTACATGTGTCTGTTCTACGATGGAACTCAGTAATCATTGAAGGTTGGTTTAAGTGAATTGGTGCTCAGAAGGACGTAGGAAAAGAGAATTTAAAATAAACAAATATGGCTAATGATGCGACGGGGGCTACCACAAAATATCTTAAAGTGATTTTATTTAACTCCAGTAAAAGGGAATATATGGAAAGAGGCTTCAGTAAAATATCATGTGTAGAGAAGTGTTCTAATAAAATCATTTAATGAGGCCAGTTTCGGATATATATGTTCTACGATATGAAAGGTGAAATGTGGTCTGATGTTAAGAAATGCAGTTCTCGTTATGCAACAACGCTACCATCAACAAATTCTCAGGTAGAAGCCCTCCCTCTGGTAGATGGAAAGACATTACAACAAAGATATAACTGCAATCAACAAAGCAAAAGTCTGGTGCCAATCATCTAAATCAATCACTTTGCTTGAATTATCTCACAGGTTTAAACATTTTATTAAGAATGAACTACGTAAGAATTTATATAATATTATACTTTTATGTTCAGACATAGCAATCGCGCTACCACAAACCCAAATATCGTTATCCGCAGGATCGCTTGGGCGGTGGAAGAACGGAGGGAAAAATTTGATTCTCAGCGATTACCAAAAAGCGTTGGAGAATCGAAACTCAAATCCTGCCAATAACCGTCATTAATAATTGTTGATTTCAAATCCAAACGTTAGGTGGTGGACATAGAAGCATCTTGCGTCTTGCGAGTTTAACAGAGAGTATAGCAAACCTGTTATTTAGAGCAAATTTTAAGTTGCCTTTTTTTTAGACAAAGGATTATTCCAACTATCAACAACGTTCTATTAGTAAGAAGAATTGGGCGTGGTGTGGTTTTTTATACGTTTGGACAATTCACTATTGCAATAAGCTATAGACATCATTTATATTCGAAATTAGCCAATCCAGCACACATATAGTGAGTTCATAAGGCCGTCAATCTACATTTGAAAACATTTATACAGCATATATCATGGGAGAACGAGGACCAGACCAATGGTTAGAACAGATCAAAAAATGCATTGCGTTGCTGGAGTCAGATATGAAACAGCTCTGTGAGTTGGTCAAGGAATTGTTGATGGAAGAAAGCAATATCCAACCGGTTCAATCGCCAGTGACTGTCTGTGGTGATATTCATGGGCAGTTCCACGATCTCTTGGAGTTGTTCAGAATATCAGGGGGGTTACCACTGAACGACAATAACACGAGCTACATCTTCTTGGGAGATTATGTGGACAGAGGATACTTCTCCTTGGAGACTTTCACATTGCTCATGGTGCTTAAAGTCAAATACCCCCATAGAATCACCTTGGTCAGAGGGAACCATGAATCCCGACAAATCACTCAGGTGTACGGTTTCTACGAGGAGTGTCTCACCAAATATGGGTCCACCACCGTTTGGAAGTACTGCTGTCAGGTGTTTGACTTTTTAACTTTGGCAGCCATAATAGATGGCAAGATCCTCTGTGTACACGGAGGATTGTCTCCTGAAATCCGCATGTTGGACCAGATACGAGTTCTTTCTAGAGCTCAAGAAGTCCCTCACGAAGGAGGATTCTGTGACTTGGTGTGGTCGGATCCTGATAACGTTGATACATGGGCGGTGTCTCCCCGAGGTGCTGGATGGTTGTTTGGAGCTAAAGTCAGCAGAGAATTCAACCACATAAATAACTTATCTCTCATAGCCCGTGCACACCAGTTGGTGATGGAGGGATTCAGATATCATTTCAAAAACAAGGATGTGGTGACAGTGTGGAGTGCGCCGAACTACTGCTATAGATGTGGTAATGTGGCCAGTGTAATGCAAGTGGACGATGACTTGGATCCTACATTTAAGATATTCAGTGCAGTTCAAGACGGAGACTTGGTGGCCAAGAACAATACTGCCAAACAACAGAGAAGTGACTACTTTTTATGAATTCTTACGATCAATAATAATGATAACAATAATTTCAATACAAAAGGTTTGGCTTTGCAAAGCTGTCATTATTGGTATTATTCCCTGAAACATTGTATTATTGCATTTTTTCCCTTCGTTCTTGCTGTACTATTAAGTGGCAGAGTATTTTTTTTCTTTGGTACACTGGACTGTTTCTCCATTATATGTTGCTGGTTATCTTATTTAGAATAAGTCATATCTTGCTTTTACCCTGCCTCGGAATTTCTTTTGGTTCGCTTGCTTCTATTTACTTACCCATGGGATGCTGGATACTTTCTATTAATGACGATAATGATATTATATATTTTTACTCTAATTAATGCATATGTACATTCACTCGTTATTGTGACTACTTTGTCTTCCTCTGCTTACGCTTCTTACCGATAATATGCTTGATGTTGTCGGATAACCCTGACTTGTTCTTGGGCTCCTTAGACTCCTTGGGACCTTTGTTCATGTTACCCTTCTTGGAGCTACCCTTTCTGGCTTTTTTGTTCTTCAGTTGCGACGACTCTTCGGAATTATTATCTTCTCTCTTTCTCTTCTTCGAACCTCCTTCGGCTCCATCGTTCGGCTTGGACTTGGCAAGCATAACACGTTCTCTTCTTCTCTTCACCACTTGAGCATTCTCAACAGCAAATTCCACTATCAATCTCTTCTTGTTCAATCCTTCCAACTCAGCTAATTTCTTCTCGTCTTCCGTTAATCCTTCCAAGATCTCAGGAATGGTAACTTCGTGCGCATTCAACCATCTCAAACCCATTAATGCCGACTTGTGGTCTCTAAACTCAATAAACCCATACCCTCTACTTCTACCTTGTTCGCCAGAACCCTTAACTTCCATAACAATCTTAGACTGTCTCACCACACCCGTGTGCTTAGTCTTTTTCTTGTTGGAGGCCTCATCCTCTGGCCCTTCAAGAAGTCGTTTATATGCTGTTGAACGAGAAATTTCCTCCTTTGATAAAGGATGTCTCTTTTCTTCCTTAACTTCAGTAGCAAACTGAACAACGGCTTTCCTACCCAAGGCCTTGAGAGCCTTAGCATTCATAGCTCTAGGTAAATTCCGGATCGCCAATCTTGTCATGGACAAATGGAGAGATGGGTTCTTGTTCAATTGTTGCACTCTCAATTTGTAAGACTTATCTCTAATTTCCATATCTTTCTTACTTATAAATTGTGCAAGCTTGCTCTGCTCGGTAATTCTACCTTCGTTCAAAAGATACAAGTTTCTCTTATCTTGACCTTTGCTGACCTTCCCACCAAGCAATTCTTTACGATTCTCACTATTCTTTGTCGATAAGTACTCAGCCGATTTTCGGTCAACAGTGGAAGTGACAAACAACACACGTCCACGGTAAACGTACGCGGGGGAAACATCATCGGAAATTAACATGGATCCACTGGCTTGAGTTGGTGCATTCCCCAAGCAGTCCTCAAATGCATCCTTATTTCCAAATGCAACAAAGGCAGTACCCTTGGCCAAACCAGATTCCTTGTCAATAACAGGCAACGCATATTTGACTGGACCAAATTTCTCAAAGTGTTCTTTAAGAGATTCAGCGTCAGCATCGTAAGGTATGTTACGCACAAACACAGAGAAGGCTTCTTGTCTGTTAGCCTTGGGCCGGGATTCTTTAGGTTTCCCTTCTTCTTCTTCTTCTTCTTCTTCTTTTTCTTCGCTATCAGCTTCAGGCTTTGCATCGTGATCATTCAATTCGTCAAAGTCATCTTCCTCATCTTCCTCATCCAAGTCCTCTTGCTCACCCAGATCATCATCATTCTCTTTGTCGTCATCGATATTTTCTTCTTCTTCTTCCTCATCGATTCCTTCTACATGCTCATCCTCATCCATGCTTTCCTCGTCGTCCTTTTGTTCTTCCCACTTGGCCTTTTCAAGAGCAAAATCAACAGCAACTTCTCTACCGTCGATCTTTAATCCCACAGACTCCTTGATAGCCTTCTGGGCAGCTGCAAGCTTCTTCATGACAACAAATGCAAATCCACACATCTGTCCGCCCTTCTTTCTTGGAATGTAGGCATCAAAGACTGCTCCATACTTGGAAAAAATCTTTTTTAATTGTTCTGGATCCCTGCAAGACCAAGGCAAATTACGAATAATCAATCTGGCTCTTCTCTTTTCTATGGGCGCTCTTTCCTTCTTGCTAGTATGAATGCGCTCTTCCTTGGAGCCGTCCTTACTCTCGTCTTTACGGTCTCTTCTCTTAGCAATGTCAACTCTCAACAATCTGTTCTTGAATTTGGCCTTCTTGGCTTCCACCAAAGCCGTCACCGTGTCTTCCTCCATGGCAAACGAGACGAAACCAAAACCCCTCGACTCCTTATTGGCATCTGTGACAATCACAGCATGCTTAACGGGTGCGAATTGTGAGAAAAACTCAGACAATTCATCTGATGTAGCTTCAAAAGGAACAGACCTAATAAATAAAGTCTTTCTGTCTAATCCGTCCTTAGACTCGGCCTCAGTGGCGACCGCAGCAGCCACTTGCTGTGGTGTACTCTCTTCCGAAGTGCTCATTACCAGCAATGGACTAATATAATTATCCTACAAAAGACAAAGAAACAGAGCATTTAGCCCATAATAGCATTCATTTTTGGCTTCCCTTTTTTCTGCGAAGATCATCGCAGAAACCAATGAAAAATCTAAAAGGGGTTACCCGGACTTAAGTATCGTATTTCTAAAATGTAAACATTTACTTTAGCGATATCGAAATATCGTTACCTCTATAATTATACATTATACTTTATTACCAGAAGTATTATAGATGGGGAAAAAAAGACAGAATACCCTTCCCAGCACATACGTTCCCTCGCTATCGCGGCGAGCGCTTGCTAACATCTTGAGAAGACTTCCCAAAGTTTCGTTGATAGAATTGATGTATTCATGGCCCAAACAGCGGTCTACACAGCCACACCTAGATAAAGAGAATATCCATGGATCCCAAGAGGAGTTAAATCTGGCAGTATCACAATACGCGCTTTCATTAAAGAAGGACATGTCGAAACTGACAAAATATTTGATAATTGATAAGATCCTCTACGATTACTGGCCCAAGGGCTTGAATATGCTCCAACTATCCCAAGTAGATTGTCAGTTGTTGGTGGATAGACCTAATTCTTATCCATGGATACTGTCTACAGTGCGAGACTCACAAGAGAAGGAAGCGCCAATTCTTCTTTCTCCTAAGCGATTTCTTGAAAAGTTAGCTGACGATTTGGGCCAGTTTTTCCTCCACTATTTGTATGTGTGTGGACATCCGGAATACCCACTCGTTATTATTCGCATTCAGGTATTTGAACTACGGGCGTTAACTACCAGAGAAATACAGCAAGGCCGAGTCCATGTCAATTCCCATAAGCCCTATTTCATTGCTATCCCTGTCAATTCACCGCATATCATTCACTCCCCTGATGATGATATGATAACCAAAATAGTGCTCCAGGCAGTGGAAAAGAACTTACCTCAAAATCCCAGAAACCCCTACCATTGTGTGGCTGATAAATCTGATCGAATAACAAAATCCTTGGATTCAATGTACATCCTACATGGAAGTTCTAGATTTGGCAATTCGTTAGGTTCGTGGTCAGCTTATGCAGATGGCATCATCGATGTCCTGCCATTATCCGATGGAATAGACCACCAATGCATGAAAAAAAGAGACAAAGAAACGTACTCGGATGAGGACAAAGGTCTCGTAAGACTTAAAAAGATTGCAAACTTACGATTTAAGGGTACAATTGATGGTAGAACGAAAAGTATTAGACATTTTGATCAGATCTCACTGAAACAAAAATTAAAAAAGAGAAAATTAATGCATTTGGATAATGATGAACACAAAGAAGAGCAGGGCGACGATAATAATCATGATGATGAAGCTGTAACTATCAACGAGTATAGCTCAATTGCCCCAGTCAATTACGCGCAATTCAATATTCGTGAAAAATTTGACCCTTCACAAGAACCAACATCAATTGCAATAAAACTAATAGGAAATGATGTGTTTGCAGGCCTACACGAACTTTCTGTTAGTACCACAAATGAAACGCAAATGGTACTTAATCCAGAGACTATGCCTTCATGGCTCACAGGAGAGGAAAGAAGTAGCCATCTTACAGTGGTAGATGGCAATGTTATACAACAAATGAATTAATGAACCAGATTTATTAATATATTAATATCCCAATTTTGCAATGTATGACCTAACAACAGATAATAAAGATTGGTCATCTGCAGCAACATCTTCTAGTAATCTCAAATGCTCAATATCTTTTATCTTGAATGCTTCTTGAGCTGCTACTTCAAAATCTCTATTCTGAATGAAAAGTTCAATTCTTTGCTGAGGCTTTAAATTAGTCGAATTCATTATGAAAACTGTAACGTGCTCCCTTGGTCCACCCTTGTCAAAGTAAGCCTTAATAATATCCTTGAAACCAATAGGAGACTTGATGTAAGTGACATCAGAAGAATTACCTGTAACGAATTTATACAACTTGTCCCATTCTCCCAGAGTACTTAATACTTCAACCACTAAAAGCCAATAATCCAGTATGGAAACTCCCAATTCCTTTGAAACTTTGGAGGCCCGCTTAACTTGATTCATGGTAATAAGTTTGGTTAGTATATCAAATAATGACTTTTCCTCGTAGAAGCTCATTTGGTATGTTTCTCCAAGTTTCTTTTGTAATTCTAGAATTTCTAGTTCTTTCTGATATATCTTGGTAAACGTTTTGTTTGGACATCTGTTTATTAGCTTTGTCAATCTTACCTTGTAAGCTTCATAGTAGGCATCGTCCTTAATTGTAGCAGACTCAAGATAGGTCATGGTCTTATACAATGACAATTCATATTTCTTGTCTTCTTGTTTCCAGTACGTGCTCAATAAGTTGGAATTCTGTTTGCCAATGTTTTCAACCCAGAAATTACCAATAAGATCACCGTTAATGGCTAAATTCTCGTTTGCACAATCAATATTTAATTTCTTGATTTCTTCAATGGCTGTATCAACAAGCCCCCCATTAAACTGGTTTTGGTCAAGGATCTTGAAGAATTGTGTTGTGGTCATATTATCCTCAAGGACCAATAATATCAATTTGCACATTTCATAGTTCCCTGCTTGGAATGCTTTGATGAGAGCGATTTCAACTTCCTCGTGCTTTAAGAATTGTTTGATGCGTTTGTCTAAATTAGATTCCAAATTAATTAAAAGGTTGCACAAATTTGTTCTACCTTCTTCAAAGGCCACATCACTAATCTTTTCAACTGGAACGTAATTTTTGTTTGTATTTGGAAATGCAGAAACAAGTTTACTTGCGATGATTTTGAACAATTCCATATCTGATAGATTTGGCTCACGTCTTATCTTCTGCTTGCACCATTCGATATAAACCAAATCTTTCAAATTTGGCAATTCCAAAAGTTCTATAATCTGAATGGCCAATAAGAAGGAACCCCTTCGGAGGAGCATATGGATTAACTTTTCCCAACCAGTTTCCATTAATTGATCGTAGGTTACAAAAATACCCACATCCGCAAGTCGTAATTGATTCATCACCTTAGTATAATTAAGATAGAGAAGGAATTTCTCTGAATCATAGTACTTATCACAATATGCTTTACCAAAAGATACTGCCCGCAATATTTTCTTTTGTAAAACCTGATCAAATTCATCCAAAAGCGCTTCAAGACAGTCATTGATTGCAGAAATAAGTAAGTTCTCTGACTTAAGATAGGAAATATTAGCTTCTGCCTTGGATGCATTTGCTGATAATTTGTCGACAAAATCCAACAATATGCTACTTGGTTTGGACGAGCCAATTTGGTATAAATCTATTCTTTCGTTTGACACTCGACTTATGAATTCAACTTTATTCGAGGTTATGACCGTGATTCCGTCGCTGTTGCTCTTGAGAATAGGGATTTCATATGGAACATGCTGTGAATTTCGTAGGAAGTTATCGACATCAAAATTGTCTTCATCGTTGTCTAAATCATAGAAAAAAGATATGGATTCTTGACCAGGGCCTATTAATTTGATTTCGTCTCTTAATGATAGAACAATGGCATCATTTCCGCACCAAGAAATCTGGTACGGTTCACTTGTTTCCTCAGAAGTATCGTATTCTAACAAGATGCGATTGAAGTCCTTGGAAGTGACAAAAATGGTCTTTAACGTTGAGCTGAAGAAAGATATAAACTGACCATTGGCTGAGATCGCAATCTGAGAAAATGGACCATCAGCAAGCTCTGCATCGTGCATAGAGTAAGTCTTGGTCAACAAATTTATTTCAATTTGAAGAACCGTGTTACGGTAGCTGACAAGCAAAGTGAGTTTTCTTTTGGTCACAACCTGCACCTCTATGGCATGGATCAAACTTTGGTCCAAATTTGGAATAGCCACAACATAGTTTTTGAAATTATCCAAATCTGTTACGATCAACTTGTCTGGAGTCTGCAAAATCAAAAACTTGTCAATTACTCTTGTGGAAATCAATTTGAGAGAGTCGTTGAAGTTCAATTCTGCAGTTGTTTCTCCAGTTTCAGCAGAAGGCAGTGTCCAATCTAATTCTGCGCCTACTTCTCTTAGAATAATCAAGTCTTTGGTGTACGAGTATTCGTTGAAGTCTCCATAGAATCCCTTGTAATACCGGAACTTTTGAGAAGTAAACACTACGCACAAGTCCTCATCTCTGAAATGGTAGTCGTAGATGTAATCGTCCTTCTGGCTATTGTAGACAAAAGCCCACACCTTATTGCCACTGGCTGAGTATATATCTATGAGACTTGGTGTAGCGGTGTACTTTGAAGATAACGCTAATAACGATGCATTTGGAGAAACAGCCACTCTAAAGTTGGCGTACAAGCTTTCAATTGGCCAATTCAAGGCACTGAAACAAGTTCGGAGATTGTAGTAGACGTCTTGAAGCCGCTGCCATTCCAAACTCGGATTGGAAATCATTGCATTAACAGCGCTACTATGAATATTAGAGAACAGTATAAGAAAGACGTAGTATTGTAGAAATGGGTTTATTTTATAACGATCCAAGACTTTAATTTTTCGCACCAAAGTCGAATTCAATAATGATGGTGAGAAAGATGGAATACTACTGGATAACTTTATTTCCAACAAGCGTGATATAAAAGATACTTAAAGTGAGTGGCATGAGTGGAAAAGAGGACGACAAAGAGTACGTCACGTTGGTATCGGCTGACAAGTACAAGTTTGTTGTGCTTAAAAAGGTTGCCTCCATATCATCTGTGCTACGAAACTCACAGGGATTTGCAGAGGGCAGAACAGGACGTATACAGCTCGATATGGACGGCGATATTTTAGAGTGCATTGTGGAGTATTTATACTACAATTATAAGTACAAGGATAAGGCAGCGAGTGGCAGTGTTCCTGAGTTCAACATTCCTACGCATTTAGCATTGGAGTTGCTAGTGAAAGCTGACTACTTGGACATATGAGATGGGAATGACTGGAAGGACCTTTGTACTATATATTATAGGCTGTATGGTAAGGTATGGTAAGGGGTTAAGGGTATAAATATGGAACAGAACGAAACAGAACAGAACAGAACATGAGACGAAGATAGAACTTGAACTATATGTGTCAGTATAAATACACACTGTAAACGAGCATAGAATAAGTATTCTGTACCCATACACCTTTTCATGAGTTGCAACCGTATATATTAACAGTATAAGTATTCATTTTCTATGCCGTGCATACTATACAACCATGGTTTACTCTTCCCATCTGCTTAGTTGATTAGTGATCATTGTACTAAATTCTATAATACCATGGTCACCCTCAATACGTTATCTCCTGTATATGACCCTGGGAGCAGATGAACTGGGGAAAGGGGGTTATCACAGATCACAGATCACAGTACTCTCTTTCTCCTTACTCTCGTCCTTGCCACACTCATTGGCATCACATGATAGGACACCCACATCCACAGCCCATGCCAACCAAATTGCTTGATAATCTTGCCAAGTCCGTAAAAGGATACGCAGCCACAGGATACGACAAAGTGTTGGAAGAGTCCGAACTATTTCTCCGGGAATTACGTACCATCGAGCAGAGTTTAGAAGCAACTCTAGAATCCGAGGACCAGTCCTCTAAAGTCGCCAACTTCAATCCTAGGGCCCTTCTGAAGGCAAACGACAAATGGTACAAGAATCTGATAGACCATCTCAAGACAATTAATTCTGCCACCAATTCGTTCCAGAAAGCAGTGTTAAATAACAGCGAATATCTGCTCAGTCTTGATGATGCCTATACATACCCGCTAATATTGGATAACGAGTGTATCTTTGAAACCGGTGGCCCAGCACCGCCCACGGACTCAGAATCAGTGGCAGACAACGGAAACGGAAATGGCGATGCTATTATGACTAGTGGCAATGGGAACAATATGAATAAGGATGAAACAAGCCCAACCAAGGCAATAGCAAGTACAAATAAAGAAGAGCTTTCAAAAGCCATAATGATGCATTTACTCAAGAACGGCGATTACCAAGTGTGTCGGGAAATGATGGAACAAACTGGTATTACTCAATGCTCTGATGAAGTACTTGAAAAGTTCAAGGTTTTGGGAACTATAGTTGATAGCATTACCTGTGACCACGATTTGGTTAAGGCATTGGACTGGCTAGACCTCCATGCCAAGGAAGCTGCAAATCCATTAGATAATGGTTTTTTTGAGATCCAGTTTAAACTCTCCTCATTGCAGTTTGTATTGTTGTTAAGTAAGAATGGCAAGATTACCCTTGATAATGCTGTGAATGCATATTTCCATTCTACCAAACGAATGGCTGAATTTGTCAACACATATTTGGATGAAATTGCCCCTATAATAACGTTGCTTGCATGTAAGGGAACAGGTGGTGAAGTATTGGTAAAGCGGTTGCGAGAGAGTTTCAATATCTATAAAGAAGAATCTCGAGAGAAGCAGAAAGAGAAGCAGTTTATCGGAGCACTTTTGGAGAATTTCAAGGATATAGAGCAAGATCAATCGCTCTTCACAGAAATAGCACACGAATTCATTGCTCAATTCTGCAAATGCATGAAGCTTTCTAGTGAATCAAGCTTGTTTCAGAGCATCCTTGCTGGCTTTATTAACCTCCCTAGCTTCTACAAGTTCAGTCAAATCCAACTAAAGTTAAAGAACTTGAAAGAATCCAAGGATAAAACAAATGAAGTGGTCAATCTAATCAACAATGTGGCTACATATGAGTTTGATTTACCATTCCAGTTACTGGATTCGAGCCGGCCTCTATTCAAGTTCCACCCCATTTTCATCTGTCCTGTTTCTAAGGAACAGCTTATACCGAACATCAAGCACGATAGTTTGCTGAAACCTGTGCAAACAGAGTCACGTAACAACAAGAAACCGTGCCATAATCGTGACTATTATCCGTTGAATCCGGTGGTGGTGTTAAATTTTTGTCATCATTTAGCATTAAAGGAAAGCATCTGGGAACTTTCCAAACATGGATCAGAGAAGTTCAAGTGTCACTACTGCTACAAGAAGCATCTGTTCAATGATGTCACCGATGCGTTTATCATCGACTTGTAAACAGAGGTGGCATCCATTCACTTTTTAGTTAATAATTGGGTAGGTCAGGTACATTTTGGAGAATCAATAATGTCGAGTGTAAAGAAATATAATAATAGTAGAGAATTTTTGAAAAGTATTGAAAGGCATGAACATGTTGAGCAAATTCATAGTTTCAACACTGATGTAATATCTTCATATTATCACAACTTTATATTGTAATATCTTCATATTATCACAACTTTTTATTGTACTTGGGCTAGAAGCACCTTATACTGCCATTTTAATTATGTGCGCACCAAAAAACTCATCGCGAACTTTTCAGAAAATAGCTCTTCTTCAAATCAATTGTAAGAACTCAAACTCTCTCAAGATAATGGATAAGAAAATATGACAAAGATGGACTCCAAAGATGAAGATTCGGCACGGTTGATCTTGGATCAGCTGTCCCCCCTCGGAGAACCCTGGATCCCTGTGTATGAGACAAGTGTGGATTTCAAGGCCCTGCACTTCGAACTGGCCATGACGAATTTGATAAGACAGCCCAACATTAATTCCACTGTGATATTAAGGGCTGACATATTAAAGGAAAACATCTATGATCCAGAAAAGGGCGATTCAACATTCACTAGCAAGTTGATACTGGAAATGCCCAACATTCCGTCATCGGAATCGGAGGAAGATGCCATTCTTACCCGATATCTTGACGACGTCAATCTTCGTATCATTCCGTTGCAGAACAGCACCATAAATCTCCAAACCAAATGCGAGGCCATCAGACGTATGATACCGCGAAACCCATTCAAAGATCATATTATCAACCAGACCTGTTTGATTCTAACTTCGGGAACCTCGACCGTATTAGTGGTGTACATTCCCCATATTAAGAGTGAGGATGAAATCCCCTTTTACTTGCCTCCTGTTTATGGTGTAGGGATTCTTTACCACGAATCAAAATTGTCGATCCAATATCTTCCCTTTGGCTACGACAGTGATCCACAAGCTGGTGCCCGGTTGCGGAATGTCGGCGCCAGTGAAAGGCCGATCCGTATTGCATTACGATTATTGAAAACTTCCGAAAAGCACTCCAACGGCCAGATGACAGGGTATGAGAAACGTGTGAATCATGACTTGGTAGTTCCCAAAGTCAATTTCCAGAACCGATACATCAGTCTTAAGAAGAAGTACTCTTCACATTTGGTAAACAATTGGGCTGAAAGCACAGATCCACGCAAACACGTATTTGAAGATCTCGCCATAGCTGCCTTCTTGATAGAGTTTTGGGCCCTCCACTATACTCTGAAAGATGAGTTCGAGTTTCGGGACTTGGGATGTGGAAATGGCTTATTAGTCTACATTCTTCTCAGCGAGGGGTATAAGGGTAAGGGAATCGATGCCCGTGAACGCAAGTCATGGAAAACTTACCCTGAAAATGTGCAGCTGTGTCTCACAGAACAGGTTATAGTGCCCTCGGTGTTACTTAAACCGCATCCTGCCGTACGAAAATTAAACCCCAAGATCCCTGATAATGGTAGAGTATTTCGTATCGGTGGAACTAGAATCCAGCCACAGACAACTACCTATAAATCATCAGATCTCTTGAATAACCCACAAGTGTGCACTACTGACGACTTCCCTCGAAACACATTTATCATAGGCAACCACTCTGACGAACTTACGTGCTGGATTCCCTTACTTGGATTCCCTTTTATAGTAATACCGTGTTGCTCGCATGCTTTAAGTGGCAATAGAGTTAGATACCATCCTAGAAAGTCTACTCCCAAGGCACCTGCGGTGGCACTGATGTACGGGTGTCTAGTGGACCATGTGGAGGACATATCGAAGCAGATGGGATGGATTGTGGAGAAGGAGATGCTCCGGATTCCCAGCACGCGTAATGCAGCCATTATAGGTATTAATAAGCTACTGATTCATAAGAACGATCTGGCTGATGATACTGATACACGAGTATTAGATATAGTTGCAGCTGAGGGAGGCGCTGACGGATGGGTGGAAAACTGCATGCTTCTTACGACTCAATCGCCTAGAAGTCACTAGATACAATTGCAAGTGCATGAAGGCAAGATACTATTTATGAAGAGGAGTAAATGTGTTGCAGAATGACTGTATTGTCGCGGTATAATGTCGCGCTTATATGGGATAGCTGCTTCGTTAGTTCTAGAATTAGAATGTAATAGAATAGGAATTAATAGACTATCAGATATTGAATGCTATGATTAGAATGAACAGAATTTTCTTGCATTGATTTCACTATTGTAGTATGTTGTGAAGTTCTAATTCAGTGAAAACTACTGCGGATTACCATATTACAAATTTGAAGATGTGAGTAATCGGAATGTAGGAACTCAGTCAACAGTTTTCTTTGACTTTTGATTCCATGCTTTGTAACCCTTTACTTCCGTTCATTACGTTTATAAATAAACTATAACTAGACAACTTTTCATTAACTTCTTCAACTATGTTGCGACCACACCATAATACTACATTACTCCTTTAGGACCGGAGATGATAGGATCTGCAGGACGCGAAATTTCCTTTTCGTCGTTAAATGGTAAGCGATTGGGGCTCTACTGCGAAATAAGAAACTACAATTCGTTCTACTTTGTAATTCCAGCTTATTTCATAGCATACATCGTCTTATTGCGCGTTGCGACGTATAGTACGAGACATCATGACAGGATCATCGTCTCAGTATGTATACCTTTCCCTACTACTAGCCGTTACTCTTCAACTGATAGTAATCTTCTTATGAATGATTCGTTAAGACTACGAATACTAACCTCCAATAACAGGTTCCAACAGCTAGAAAAGCTCGGAGAAGGTACCTATGCCACCGTATACAAGGGCCGCAACAGGGCCACCGGTACATTTGTGGCATTAAAGGAAATCAACTTGGATTCAGAGGAAGGGACACCTTCTACTGCCATTCGTGAGATCTCGTTGATGAAAGAATTGGATCACGAGAACATCGTCACCTTGTACGATGTGATCCACACAGAAAATAAGTTGACGTTGGTGTTCGAGTATATGGATAAGGACTTGAAGAAGTACATGGAAAACCACGGCAACCAGAACGCCTTGGACTTGAAGATAGTCAAGTCGTTCATGTTTCAGTTGTTAAAGGGTATCATGTTCTGCCACGATAATAGGGTATTACACCGTGACTTGAAGCCCCAGAACTTGTTGATCAACCATAAGGGCGAATTGAAGGTGGGTGATTTTGGTTTAGCCAGAGCTTTTGGAATTCCTTTCAACACTTTTTCCAATGAAGTTGTCACTTTATGGTACAGAGCTCCTGATGTTCTTCTTGGTTCCAGAGCATACACTACATCTATTGATATCTGGTCAGCTGGATGTATCTTTGCGGAAATGTGCACAGGTAAGCCGTTATTTCCTGGAACCAATAACGACGACCAGTTGAATAAGATTTTCAGATTGATGGGTACTCCTAACGAGAGAACTTGGCCCGGGGTCACTCAGTATGCAAACTATAAGAATAATTGGCAAATTTACTTGCCGCAAGACTTCAGATTGATTATTCCTAACTTGGATTCTATGGGCTTGAACTTGGTTCAGAGCTTGTTACAGATGAGACCCGAAGCTAGAATTACTGCCAGACAAGCCTTACAACACCCTTGGTTCCATGAAATAACAAACCCTGCGCCTGTATTACCATTGGTGGATCCCTACCAGCAACAAATCCAGGATCAACAACAGCAGCAACAGCAACAGCAGCAACAGCAGCAACAGCAACAGCATCAGCAATCCTACTAAACCACTACGAATAACTACTATCAAATGGTACTGTATCAATGACAATTTTATGTATAGAAAGCCCAAAATAATAAGAATAAATGTATGTAATAGTAGCCAGCCTATTAAACGAAGGTCTTGCTGTAACTAACCAGTTAGAGTACACCATAATGCAATCCCAATTTCTTGCTTGCAACATCCATGAACATTTCTGTCAATTTCACATTCCGTACATTCAATAACGAATTCCATACCATATCCACTTCATGTCTGGACTTGACGCAGTCAGAATCATCACAGTACCAATTCAACAAGTGCTCAAACAACTCAGTTCCCTTGTATCCTTGCTTGTATGATTCAAGCGCATTCAACACTGTGTAAACCAGAACGACTTTGTTCTCACAGTTATCGTGAACGGTCATCGCCATTTGAAGTAATGGAACTTCCAGATGTTGAAATGATGCCTGTAAGGGTTCGTCCAAAGAACGGAATCTAATTCCCATATTAATTAATGTATGGCACTGGGCCAATTTTTCATGGGTGTCAATGTTGTAGAAACGCAGAGGGAAATAGCCCACACGAAACTGATGTCTGAATAACAAATGCTGACATTCAAATGACTCCTCACCATCTTCTTGAACATTTATTACTTCACCTTCAATATCGCTCTCAACCTCAATCTCTTGTGTGTAGGCAGTGGATGGTTCACCTAATTTGTCTGAAATCTCTGACAATAAACCATCTGCCTTTTGGCCACGCCATTCCAATTCTCTAATGATGTTTTCCTTTGATGCCATATAACCATACTTTTCTGCAATGTATGCAATTAAGTCACTGGTTACAAATTTGTACTGCAAGCATGCCGAGTCCACAGTGTACCTCCATCTACGTAAATGATAACTGAAGGCCATTGCCTCACGAAACGCAGAAATTCGAGATGGATGAGTGCCATCAAGATTGGGATTCAAACATACTTGTTTGCATATTTCCAGTGGCTTCTGGTCAAATTCGTACACTCGCAAAAGTCTATGGATACGACTTTCCAAAGTAGGGCTTTTGACACGCTCATTCAAGTCGTTGACAAAGCTCTCCTGTATGACGTCCAACTTGAGTTTTAATGTTGGCTTCAAGCAGATTTTAAAGTAGTGACTCATGTAGTACATGTTGTTTCCTTCCAAACCTACGTATAGAAAGATCTTGTGTAAAATTTCCAAAGGAAATCGTTCCAAAATTGATGCTTTTTCTTGTGATTCGTAGTCGTTGGTTGTATTGGTATCAACTTCTGCTCCTAGCACTGATGTTGATGATCCCGAAATATACCTTGCTCTTTTCTTCTGTCGTTCTAGACTAATTCTTGATCGAAGTTGTCGCTTCTTTCGAGGGGCAATACCCGAGATTAAATAGCCCATATTTTCTTCCTTCCGATCACCCACAGACGCTTGCCTAAATTCCTATGTATTATCAACTGTTTTCTGTATTTGCTTTCACCCGTGTTTATCTTGTATCTCCCTTATTTTGCTTAGGTATTGAATCATCTCATCGGCTTTAGGCTCTACGGAATCTCGCGTCATTGTATATTGGTCGTGTATAAGCCCAAAATGAATCATGTTCACCGTTTCTACCATACAATAATTGAGTCAGGGTACGGCTGGACGGGAATTAAGCAATGATAAGCAAGATATACGGTTAAATTGAAGTAACTGAAACCAGTACGCAGTCCAATGTAAACATACGTGTACCTTGTGAGATTTCAATACGGAACAAAGGGAACCTCTAGGTTTGATGGAACATTTATCCGGGTACTTTCAAAAGGAGGGGAACGTATAGAATGTGTGGCATGAATCTCACGAATCTGTAAGATAGTGCTTTCACGGACTCAGAAGTGGTCTCTGTTAATAGCTATGGCTTGCAAAGTTCCACAAATCTAACTAAGCTCGGTCTTACGATAAAGAATAGATTATCCTATTTGGAAATAAACCATAGGCTATCTTGTGATTCAGTATCGGCATTAACGTTTGAATGGATGACTCGTACACCTTGGGGTCAAAAGGATGTTATAAATTAGACAGATTTTGCTGTACAAGCTGTTACCAATCACTTCTTTGTGATTGTAAAAGCATAAAAGCCAAGTGTTACCGTTATTCAGGGATGAATTCTTTTTCCTTCCTGATATATCTTAACCGAAGATAAATATGTGATATACTGGTAGATGCATTTCAGCGAGTTTCACAATCCATGTACCCGTTAATAAGTTAACTTCTGCTTTGAATAATTTTGTTACCCATAAGAATTCTTGTAATAAATTCAACAAAACGGCCACTGTTGCCCGCAGGAGCCTATACTTCCCTATCACCGGGAATTATATATTTCTACAACTGAAAAAATTAAAACATTTTTTATGAATAAATAAATAACAATAGTTTACATAAAGCAGATGCTTATATATACAATTGTATATAAATAATAAAACTTGTTGGAACCATCAAGGTGTACTAACATTCAAATTTACAATCTTGGCTTTTCATCCTTGAATTGGTCTTCGGTGACACCAGCACCCATGGCAGCAGTGGAGGTGACACCACCAGTACACAATCTCAACAAGCCATCAATGTACTCGGCACCAGACCATTTTTGATGCTTGACAACTTCAACACCTTGTTCGATTTCAGGTTGTTGAACCTGTTGACCGTAAGCACGCATACCAATTTCAGCGTAATTTCTGGAGAACGAGTCAACAGCCAAGGCAGTGGTATGCAAACCAGCCAAAGTGATGAACTGCCAGACGTAACCCAACTTACCCAATCTCTTGATGTAAGTTTCTTGTTCGTTTGGTGGCATGGCCTTGTTCCAGTTGAAGGATGGAGACAAGTTGTAAGCCAACCATTGTTCAGGCCACTTGGACTTGACACCGTCAGCAAATTCCTTGGCTTGAGCGTATTCTGGCAAAGCAGATTCCATCCAAATCAAGTCAGCGTATGGTGCGTAAGCTCTACCTCTCATGACGGCACATTGAGTACCACCTCTGTATCTGTAGTAACCTTCTCTAGCACGAGAAACTTCCCAGTTGAAGTAAATGTCCTTACCCAAAATTTCACGGGCCAACTTTCTGGCTTCCTTATTGGAGGTTTCGGACAATGGGTTGACCTTGGCGGTGAACTTGCTGATCAAAGCAGCCTTGTTTGGCAAGTTGCTAGCGTTGATTTCATCAATAACGGCTTCGTGGAACAACTTCAAGCCAGCCTTGGCAGTCCATTCAGCTTCAATAGCAGCCAATTGTTCACCGTAGATACCGTTGGCTTCAGCTTCGGACATCAATGAGGCCAATTCAGGAACATCAGGGTTGGTGGCACCAACAACGAAGTAGTGGTCTCTGTGGTCAATGGTGGAGGTAATCAAAGTAGCAGCTTCAGAGTCAGTTCTGGCAACAGCGAGCAAGTCAGAACCCAAGATATCAGCAGAAGCTCTGATAGCAACCAATCTATTGATGTGCTCTTGAACAGGCACCAAGACCTTCCCAGCCATGTGCCCGCACTTCTTGGTACCGGGAGCTTGGTCCTCAATGTGGATACCAGCAGCACCTCTTTCGACAAACAACTTGGTCAACTTGATGATGGCAGTCAAACCACCGTGACCAGTGTCGGCATCAGCAATGATAGGTCTCAAGAAGTCAATGTAAGGGGTCTTGGCTCTTTGTTCCTTGGTCATACCCAATCTGTCAGCTCTTTGCTTTCTGTCGTGGAACAATTGGGCGAACCACAAGTGTTCAACCTTGTTGGGGACAGTGTCCATAGGGTAATCAGCTAAATCAGGAGATGGCTCGTTGGAGGTGGAGGCGGTAGAAGAACATTGCCAACCAGATACGTAGACGGAGTCCAAGTACTTGGCCATTTGGGCAACGTGGATGGGGTCCAAAGCACCAAAGGTGAAAGAAGTGGTCTTAGCAGCATCGTGCTCTTCCAACAACTTGTACAACTTCTTGGCTTGGTTAGTAGATGGGTAGTCGATCTTGACGGTACCTCTCTTCTTAGCGATCTCTTCAGCTGTATAGATACGCTTGGTCTTTCTCCATCTTGGCTGAGACCACCATTCCTTGATCTCCTTGACTTGGTCTTGGAAGAACTTTTCTTCAGCGTCAACGTTGATCTCAGTGTAAGGCATATTTGATGCTTGATACTAGTTTAGAGTCTTGATAAGATGCAGAAGCACGCTCAGGTGTATCGTTCCTATACAAAGAAGTAACTCTTGGTAAGCAAGTCTTTAAATAAAACTTGTTCTCTTTTTCTGGGGGGCATCCATCTCTATTTATATGTCTCTGGGTGGATATTGGTAAATTTCCATAACTATTTTTTTTTTTTGGTTTGTCGGCCCGCAGATTACTTTTCACTGCATTTTGCGTTCCTTATTTGTTCCACTTGCTCTTCCCTCATTCCCTCAGTTTAAGCCAGAAATTTCTAAAAGGATATAACTGAACAGATAACAGTGCATGTGTAAGTCACTTAGACATTCATTTGTAATGATTACCCTGTTACAGTCGTTTTTATCGTTCACTTACTCGCTGTTTCACTCCAGCTCATTACTTAACCAAGTCCCCTAACTCCATGCTCCCCAGGAAAGTACCCCAGATTTACTCGCTAATAAGACGGTGTTTGTGTCACGAATTGGTTATTATCCTGTATATAGTCCCGACGTGACTCCCACTATGGCGCCAGCCACTATTGGCTTCCGTTAATCCAGGTGATTGAGGCCATCCGCCTGCATGTGGTTCATTGGTTGGACTGATTTCCCTCGGATGTATGGGGAGACAACTCAGTAAGTGTTCGAAGTGAATATGTCAGTAATGCAACAATTAGGTTTTAAAAATTGGAACACCCAAACTACAAGGAGAGATACATCCGAAGTAGCAAATTCTCTACACGATAGATCCTTTGAATAAGAGCACCCGAAAATCCCTTGTGTGTGTGTACGTGCAACACTAGAACTCCATAGGTGCTCGGAGCTAGTAGGAATCAAAGACAAGGTTAAAACGGACTGCAATTCTCGCAGTTAACGAGTATACCAAATTGGTAGCGCAAACATATTATCTGGGGTTTAGAGATTGAAAATCTCGGAGCTTTTTCCCATTAATTCCTTTTTTCATCACCTATGACTCAATTGCTCGGTCCTTTCTCTATTGCATTTGTAAGTTATGGGGAAAATACACAAAAGCCGTATAACCTCCTTTCCTTTGCACTGCTTTCCGTGTCGGAGCCGAACTCAGTCCGTTATTGTACACACATCGACCTCTCAGTGGCGTGTCCGTTAATGCGGTTGTCCGAAACATACAGTGTAGTATTCCCCCACATTATTAGTTTACGTTGGTCCGCCAAATTCTAATGGAATGATGGCATGCGATTTAGTTTCATACAGCATCTCCATTTTTCCCCTAACTAGAAAGAAATGGAGGCGTTCGGGGAGTTGGATGCTTTTGGGTATCAACATCAGTGACTCTAAATATCTAACTAGTTTTTTTTGTACAGAACGTAATCAATGGTGGGTATAACCACATGACTCAGGAAGAAGGCGGTCTTTGTAGCCAAGTGTCAATGAAGTGGATGTGTACAAAACGGCCGACTCTAATTGGACAGGTTTTACCCCAGATATGGAGTTGTGATCTCGGAGTTTTATTTGGAGGGGGAGGGACTCGGAGTTTTATTTCCGACTAGAGTTTACACTCATCCGTTTATCTACACAGCAACTAGCGGTGTAAATCATTGCACCCCAGTACGTTTAAAACGTGGAAGTTATAATAGTTACATTGCTCCATCACCAGATGTCAATAACTTTAAAAAACCTATTTCAAAGCAATAAAAAGCATATTGCCGATTACAGTGACAAGTACATCACACTTTAATCACATACTTTGAATCGTCAGGTGAATTAAATTAGGAAGCCTAGTGTACCTTATACAAATGGTTTTGTTCAAGCGTGACCTTAATTCACTAGCTCATTATTTGCTCAAGCTTTTCTTAGTCAGAAGTGCTCAAAATCTATACTGACGAGTTTCTGTATGTCTAATTCTTAACCAATTCTTGCAAACAACATGGACTTGACTTCATTTCCCCACGACTTATTCAAGTTATGTAACAATTTAACTGATTAAACAGACGACATTGAGTCATAACTGATATGAATGTCGTGAATGTCGCTCTCATTCTTCTGTAAAATCCCCAAATGCGTATATGAGATCTTTCTCTAGTTTTTCTCATCTTTAGAGACTTTCTGTCTCAAAATTGATCTCATCAGTGATTCCTTGCATCGCTGACAGATCTAATATAGTTTCAAGAGAAAACTTCAGACTTAATCTATTTTTCTCCACAATAGACGTTTTTGTTTATCTACTGCTTCATTCCCCATTTTTCAACCTCTGACAATATCGATCTGCACAAGTGCCCTAACAATCGGAGGCCCAACTCTTACCGTAAAAAGTAATTCCTCGTGCTTCCTTTTTCACTTCTTCTACCCACATCCTTTTCCTATGTAAGAAGAAGAGTACCTGATGCAGCAACTAAAGGTGTAGCATTCATCGAATACACCTTCATTATGTTCCTAATAGTGTAATTGCTTATTTTACCCAAGCGGGTTTTGTCTTTTGCATTAAGTTGAAAAGCCAGATACAGGTTTAAGTTACTTCCACTAAACTCGTTCAGATATTCTGTATTAGTCGCCTTTCATTATTTCCTTTTCTTGTTTGATTCCTAAAGCGACTTGATTCTGTGTTTTTATCCACACCAATGATCTGTCTTAAAGCCATAGATGCTCGTTTAGAATACACACTAGCTCCTGCATTGCATCGCTGTTTTTTTTGTAACTGAATTCGTTTTGCAACACAACTGTTTACTTCTAAAGCAGAATCAACGGAGTAGATCTAGTTACACTATTCTTACTAGAAGCTTTTCTTCCTTATTATCCATTTTTCCTCCTTCGAGGCGTTTTACAGCCTAAGTCCCACCACATTGCATATGTTTATATTATTCCGTTGTCTCATATCACAGTGATTAGAAAGTTACACGAACCTCTATAGTCTTTCCGATGGCTTCTAACGTCGTTAAATATCCAGGGTTCTTGGAGTACCTTCCACCGGTACAGTCATTGGCTAACATCTTCATCTCCCTCACACCACTTTTTTCTTACGGTACCACATGCTACTCGATATACCGAAGACAAACGCTGACAGGATTTTCCATCGATATTTGCGCCACGATGCTCATGGCAGCTATTCTCCGAATATTTTATTACGTGATTACACCCTATGAAATATCCCTTCTAAGACAAAGTATCATGATGATCATCATCCAGCTGATCCTTCTTAAGACCTCGCTTAAATATAGACCTAAAAACTACAGTCCCGAGTTCCTTGAGACGATGCCATCTTTCAAACATTCATTACATTCAAAGCTTCCACGTAGGTTATCGATTCTGGGACAAATAGTGCTGCACCATGATTACTCCAACCCGTCTAACTTGGACCCCTATAATCCTGGGGAATCAGTAAATAGCTCACTTCAGCATGGTAATGCACCGTCGTCTAGAAATTCTGCATCATCCACTGAACAACTTTGGAGTTCATGGCTGAGTCTTCTTGACGACTGGAGAAAATATTGGTCAATCTACTTATCACTGGGGATAAAGTACTTGTTGAATTACTTTGACGTTTATTATCGTCGTCCAGCTCTGTTCTGGCAATGGGGAGAAGAATGGAAATACTGGCAATACATAATGCTGTTTACAACCGTGTTTGCAATTCTAACTGCGGTATTCTACGGTAGCGAAACTTACGGAACAACAATAGGTTTACTTGGTCTATTCATAGAATCCTTGTTGCCTTTGCCTCAAATCCTTTTATTGAACCGTGTCAAGTCCATAAAAAACTTCAAATTGATCTTATTGGTTAGCTGGCTCTGTGGCGACTTGACAAAGTTAAGCTACTTGGTATTCGGAGCAAGAGATACACTGATTATATTCTTCTTGGCTGGTTTCTTTCAAATGTGTCTTGATTTCATCATCTTATACCAATACATATACTTCAAACACAACGAGGTGGAAGAACCTGAGCCTGATGTCGAATTAAATCATTTATAGATATAGATTAGATCATCCTTAATAGATTACTTTAAAAGCTCTCAATGAGCATTTTTTTTCACTTCGTGAGTAAGAATAACAACGCCCCCGATTTACTCAAAATAAAAGATATGAGGGCAAAATGCCACACAAAAAGCGACAGATCACAATTACAATTCAAAAAAAATCGTTTTATCATGGTTATGTATTAAAACTTGAGAAACTATATATAAGGTTGTATAATAAGAACCAAGGTAAAAAAAAAAAGAAAAAAAGAGTGTAAATATGAGCAAAATAAATAAGAAACCCAAAAATATTAACCAAAATAGAAACCTCCTTCTCCCAAAAAAATTAAGTTATTGACCCCGAACATATTCAACGTTGGCTTTAGCATCGTTGATTAATTCCAAGGCTTCATCTCCGACGATTTGATGCTTTATCTTTATGTGTCTAGAAAGTGCATCATTACGACTGAAAGTCTTTGAGTTACCGTTTCCTGGACCACCAAACCGACGACCCTCACAGATAACACAGCGGAAAACCTTCTTCTTCGCAGCATGTATGGTATCCTGATGTCTAATTAAATCGTAAGGTCTAGAGAATTGACGGTTGCATGGTAATCCAGTTGAGGGATTGATCAAGTCACATAAGTGATCAGGATTATTCGCAGAAATTTCTGCAGCAGTAGAATGATGGGCAGCTTTTGCACGTCTCTTGATAGCAGCGCCATGCTCTTCAGGGATATCCAAGTCTTCAAGTGCCATGCTTACAGGTGCAGCAGGAGCAGTAAGTTGTTCATCCTCAAAAATCATTTCTTCATCTTCATCAGATACCAAATCAGGAACACCATGAATGGAATTCATGAGCGACTCTTGCGAAATTGTATCTAAGTCAAAAGATTCTACTGCATTCAACATGTCAGGTTTTATCAGTGATTCGAGAGCCAACTGTTGTTCGGTGGCGTTCAAGCCATCGTGAGTGGTCATGCCTAAATCCTGTGACACAAACTGAGTCTGTGAATTCATCATGTAGTCATCAAAAGCTTCATCCATCTCCTGGAAGTAACCGGCATCGTCAGCTTCCTCTTCGTCATCGTCACTCAACTGTTCCTCTTCAATTTCTTCGAGATGATGGTAGTCGTCGAATTGATCGATACCTTCTTGCAATTCTTCATAGAGGCTGACGGTAGAAGGTTGTTGTTGGATAAATGAAGATGGCGACACGTCAGGATCAATCAACTGGAGAAACTCCATGTATTCATCCTTCTTTGATTGTTTATCCAAGCCCAACGTTGTTATGCGGTTGCCTATCGGGCGAGGAGGCATCGATGTTGGCATATTTGTGCTATTAGAGTTGCTGTTGTTGAATCTGTAACGGTCGCTCACTTGTAATTCCGGATTACTATGGGCATTGAAAGGGTTTATTGTTTGCGCGGGATTCTGAGTCATCTCCATTCCTATACTGTTAGGATTAACAGCAGCAGCGACACTATCGTAACCTGACGAAGTGCCAAACAACTCGTCTTCCAAGAACATAGCCGGTATAGAGTAGTTGTTGGTATGTTGTGCGGCATTCAATTCAGGAGAGTTATTGGCAGTAGGCTTATTGTATGAGACCGATGGGGCCGAGGTAGGAGGAGTAACATCTGAAAGAGCACTGTTTGAACTATTGTAATGGTTGTAGAATATCGACAGTGAGTTTGAAGTTGGTGGTAAGCCCAAGCTGGCACCTATCAAGGCAGCAGGGTCTGCACTCATCAACATGTTGAAGCTATTACTATTGGTATCTTGGATGGTGGCGTTTGTATTGGTATTGGAACAGGTATTTGAGTTGGTGGCAATACCTGTATTATTAATACTATTAAACGACATATTCTGGGTGGCAAATTGATGTGTGGGCGAGCCTGGGACGTGATATATATCCTCGTCCATAATATCTGTCAAAGTCCGCTTCAATGGTTGCAAAACTGCTAGCGATGTCATAACGTTGGCAGTAGTAAGAAAAGAGATGAGAAGTGCCACCCATAAAAAGCTGATGGCAAATTTATTTGTATTTATAACATCACCTAAGCTCCGTGTCGCACAATAAATTTCCCTTTTGGGTGTGACCTCCGTGAAACCCCAATGTCGTTTGCAAATGGGTGACTAACATCGCCCTGCACATAAACATGTTACACTCCTCCTCTTCCTGCAACGATCCTTTTGATTCTGGGTGACAATTGTATGAGAGCAACACTTTGGAAGTTCTTTAGTAAGCAGATGATAAACCAGATGCAATATATAGCAGAACTTATGAGGGCAGGAGGATTTTGAAATAGGTATTTGCAGTTGGCGAGAAAATTACACTGATTAACTTTATGTATGGTCAGATTTACAACCGACTTGTAATTATTGGTTACCCAACACGAATACATGGTTTATAGTGCGACATTGGTTGTGGTTTTGATTTTGGTTTTGTAGACTTAGAGTGACAGATGGAATTCGCCTGAGGGGTTTTTTTGTGTTCGAGATTCGTTACAGGTCGGTTTTGGCATCGGCAGTATTTGGGTCCACATACCGGCAAGGCACATGTGAAACTACGAATTCAACTAACAACTTCGTCTTTAAATTCAGTTCATTCAGTGGTTGTCATATAATGTATTAATATTCCATAAATTGGCACATTTTTCCATTACTTGTCTCTTTAAACTCTGTTAAAGGCACTCCGATGCATTTTTCTGTGGAATTATGCCGTAAAAAAGTTCTTAGAAGTCTACTGGTGTGATTCTCTGAGATCCATAGGGCTCTGTTGGGCAATTATTTCGCGCCTCGTATAAATAGGGGATACTGGGCGCAGCCATCTTTTTGACAGGCGATATCTTGCCCAAAGTAGCATAAAAATTTCCGCTTCAACGACATGATTGATCCTTGCGACATTTCTAGAACTTTCGAGTGCGATACTTAATCAGGTATCTCCTTATCTTAATTAAGCGATGGATATTTTGATAATTCTCCAATTTACTATTATGCTTCATCTTTAATGTTAGAACTATAACTAGTCTTCAATATCGTTAATATATTATTATTTCTATTATTAGTTATCTATATCCATTCTATATCTTTGCGATGCCCTCTTGGCTTACCTTGGCAATGCCTCGCTCGGCGGCCTCTTGATCTAAATAATAGAACTTGATCAAATGCAAGTCCTCATCTAAGTCAAATACTAACGGTACACCTGTGGGAACATTAACTTTGGCAATTGCGTCGTCGTCTACCTTGTTCAAGTACTTTATTAAACTACGCACAATGCTACCATGTGTAACAATCAACACTGTCTTGTTCTCCACTATCAACTGCTTTTCCAAGATCTCAACCCTGAAATAGGGAATCAATCTGTCCATTACCATTTCCAACGACTCTCCACGAGGCAATAACCGTCGACTTTCACCCATTTCCGCCTTATATCTGTCATCATAGTCATCGTCGATTGAATGATCAACAGCATCAAGGGGAACTAGTGGTGGAACTGCGTGAAAGTTTCTACGAACCCAATTGTACTTCTCTTGACCAAGTTCCTTGAACACCTCGTGTTTGACTCTGCCCTGATATAACCCGTAGTGCCTCTCGTTTAAACGCCATGTCTTGACATGGTCAACGTATAATTTGTTTAACTCCTTGAGGATAATGTATCCAGTATCAATCAGTCGTTGAAGTCTAGATGTGAACATGATTTGCGGATGTAAATTGGCCAGGGCAATAAGATGTGCTGCTTTCAGCGCCTCTTGTTTCCCATGTGAAGAGAGAGGCGCATCAATCCATCCACAGAACTTGGATTGGTTGTTGAACTCACTCTCGCCGTGCCGCAATATGATAAGCTTATGCACCGCCATTATTCAGTAATCTAAAAAAATATAATATTTGATATCAGAACAAGGAATCCCAGTACAGAATTAACAAGTCAGAAACTAGCAATGGTCTTTCTAGATTTGTGAATAGACCCTTGGCAGCTAGAAAGAAATACAATAACATTCGCTTCTGACTTACAACTTGTCCCGGCCATTCATAGATATACACCAATTGATTTTTCCCTAAGATCACGTGGTGGACAAAATCAGATTCAAAATATCCGAGCAACGCCTAGGGAGAAAGGAAGAGATATTCACTTAAGGCGACACAATGCGCTTTTCTGGGATATTGACCGACTTACTGTAACAGAGATCACAGATTGTGTACTTTCTATGAATCTTTTGTGGCTGGATTTGAGATTTCAGAAACGGATGGGTCTCTAACGAGATTATCGTACCATCGTACTTTGTGTTTAAAAAATGCTTGTGGCTGTACACTCTAGCTTACATGTCTAGACTACCTCACGAGGAGCCTAACTTCGTACGTAAACATCATATTACACTATTTCCATATTTTTATCACTGAAATTCCTGTTATAAAGACCTTTGTTATAAAAAGACAGTCTAGTACTCCTTTATTAATTCAATTATATTAAATACACAAGAGATTGGTCCCACAAGCTCCTACAGGTTTGGTCTAAGAAAGAAAGTTGTTAAATTAAAAATTATTACGATTAAAATGTGTTTAGTAAATTCGTTTCTGGCAATTCACGAGGTTCAAACAGTTAGTCCCTCCAATGATCGCAAAACTAGCATTTACGATTGGAATTTTGTGTAATGTTAGAAACTGATAGGATAGTGAGTTCCATGAACAAGCGATGTAATATTTCAGATCTTGCGATAGATACCCTAAACTTTGCCTTCAAGAGCGTGCAAGTGTCCATTATATTTTATCCAAGAACGTTAGAAGGATCGCAGTGTCCAGGATGTTGACGTGGGAACAAGTGAAGCAGATGGTGGCTAATGATGAACTTGATCGATTCTATCGCTCAGAGGAATCAAGGCTCAAGTACATGCGGTTAAAACAAAAGTGTTATGAAGAAGGCATATCATTATATCAGAATCTTGTGGTCCACTCGTTAGGCTGGTATTGCCCCAAGGCTCCTGATGATATCATACCCAAAGATGAAAACTTGATCATAAAAGAACTGAATCCGGTACTTTTTGCCGATCCATCAGATTATAAGTTTCTTGTGAACGAATACGGTTATGACTTTCCTAAGAACCTGATACACTTATGCCTTTGGTTTAAAAACTATATGGCACCGGATCCCAACAGTCCATATGGGGATATAAGCTATGCCACCAAGAAGGATATAGAACAGGGTCTACAGCGATTATTAGAACCTGTGGGTGTTAGACGAGACCAATACGTATGGTTCAAAAATTGGACTATGTTGCAAAGCATTCGTATGTTGAGCCATGTCCATGTTATCATTTTAGACTTGCAAAACAATCAACTAGCTCAAATCTTGAGCTTGTAAATGTCCTGTATCAGAGAAGTACATTCCTGATCATTTTGTTCCCCAATAGGTGAAACGATTAAGTGCCACCCTGTAAATAGTGCCTACGTCATATGCTAATAGCCACACATATACATATCACAACGCTGCATTTTTAAGTTTGGTGTCCCCTGGTTGATATCAGATATGTTTACGTGGGAAAATTGTGAAGATATTATCTCCCGTAATGCTCTTGAGGAATTTTGCAGAAACTCGGAACAAACTGCCATTTACCACAAGCTCAAGGCGCAATTGAGTGAACGACATTCATCAATATTCAAGCATATGTTGGCCAACCAATTATGTTGGTACAACCCGGCATTAAATGGAAATAAAACTATGGAGGAGCTTGAAGATTCCGAGATTGTGATTTCAGTTCCAACGGAGAAAGATGGGTTGAAACCAGTGTTTTTCGATGAAGCCAACATCAAAATTTTATTGAATGACTTCCCTTATGATTTCGCTTCTGATATTACCCACTTCGTTATATGGTATCGGGGAGTTATACCCGTGGCGGATTCTAAGGGCGACATCAGTGATGAGACTAGGCGTCAGATGAATCAATACGTCAATAAAACATTTGTTGAGGGTCATAGAATAAACTCGTCCAACATCCTCTGGTTCCGTAACTGGCTGGCACTTCAAAGTATTAAAGGGATCAACCACATCCATGTATTAGCCCGTGGGATATCGAAGTTAGAGATTGCACTGATTCTTCTGGGAGTGCTGCAATAGAGTACCATACTAAAGACAAGTAGAATTACGATAGAAAGAACAATGATTAACTAAAACATAAACATAGACATTATGCTGCCATATATAAAGGGGTATAGCTTATAAACGCACCAGAACTGAAAAACCATAAAATACAACCCAAAGTGAGCAGTCCACAAAGAATGCAGCTGCTGTTACCGAAACGAGGGTATTTAACCACCGAAACCATACAAGGTTCTACCTTGTCTCTTCAAGGCGTAGACAACATCCAAGGAAGTAACAGTCTTTCTCTTGGCGTGTTCGGTATAAGTGACGGCATCTCTGATGACGTTCTCCAAGAACTGCTTCAAGACAATTCTGACTTCTTCATAGATCAAGGCAGAGATACGCTTGACACCACCTCTTCTAGCCAATCTTCTGATAGCTGGCTTGGTGATACCTTGGATGTTGTCTCTCAAGATCTTTCTGTGACGCTTGGCACCACCCTTTCCTAAACCTTTACCACCTTTTCCTCTACCGGACATTTTTGTTAATTAGATCTGAATGTAAACGACAATATTGATCAGTGCTTGTAGTGACACTGAAACAAATAAAATATAAACTATTGATAGATTGAAGGAAATTTATCACCAAATAGGGGAGGGCAACATGGGCTATATATAAACTTAATTTACAAAGGTCAAGGAATTCTACCAATGCCCGTGCCGAAAAACTCGAAACGTATAGCACCAACTACATTCACCAAACAAAACATACAAACAAAAACTACCTACAAAGACTCGTAAACAAACGCCCCCCAAATGCACTCCCGTCGCCCCTATGTAAAAGCGAGAATTACCAGTATAGTTTGAGAAACTCAAATGCAAGAGGAGAAAGCATCGAGTTCCGTGTCTTCAGATACAATGTGGATTCTTTTCCCAGAAGCCACGGCTACCGCAGGAAGCAACAACTAAAGCAGGGTGAATATCTGAGAATGACCCACTTAACTTAAGAATACTGTATGAGAAGGGCGTGCATGGCAGAAAATACTACCATAAAAGCACATAGCCAAAAAAGTGCAGCTTTAGAGACTTTGGAAAGTCGAAAGAACAATGCTTTCTCAAACATACTGAATACATTAAACTGCAAACTTGAAGGGTGCAATTGTAAAAGCGTATTTTTTTGTGGACTATTAACCAAAATCGCATTTTTTCGACCCTTTTGGTGGCGCAGAAAGTGCTGTGATAGGGGTGCTGTGATATACTCGTAAGAAGCGTATTTTGCAGACCGCTCAATTAGGGTACTTTCGCAGGTTAAGGAAGACAATATCGTGGAGTATTTGGGCTTTGAGTGATCGCGCAAAAGTGAGTAGCCCCAGATTTACGGAGCTGACAATCCCCTATGTTTAACTTCCACGGTTTTAGCATGATGGAATTGGCGTTACTACTCTGTCGAAGGCGTGTTACGCACACTGCAAGATTCTGTATGGGTAGGCCGTTCTGTTTACTGCATTAGATCACTCCACATCCTTCACATATATTAAGCGGATTTCGCTCGCAGTTTTTTGAGATCGATTTTACTCTTGTTATCATCACACTTTATCAAATAAATACAAGTCTACAATGGCTAGAACCAAGCAAACAGCTAGAAAGTCCACTGGTGGTAAGGCCCCCAGAAAGCAATTGGCTTCCAAGGCCGCCAGAAAGTCTGCTCCATCTACCGGTGGTGTCAAGAAGCCCCACAGATATAAGCCAGGTACCGTCGCCTTGAGAGAAATCAGAAGATTCCAAAAGTCGACCGAATTGTTGATCAGAAAGTTGCCTTTCCAAAGATTGGTTAGAGAAATCGCTCAAGACTTCAAGACCGATTTGAGATTCCAATCTTCTGCCATCGGTGCTTTGCAAGAATCTGTCGAAGCTTACTTGGTCTCCTTGTTTGAAGACACTAACTTATGTGCTATCCACGCCAAGAGAGTTACCATCCAAAAGAAGGATATCCAATTGGCCAGAAGATTGAGAGGCGAAAGATCTTAGATCTAGTGTATTATCATCTTGCTTCTGATTTATTTTAGTTCTGCTTTGTTTTGCTTTTTTTTACCTTTGCTTTTGGTGTTTCCGGTTAAATGGTTGCGTCTGTATAGTTTGTACATTAGTCTTTAATCAATACGATACGATATATTTATTGAGTGTTTATTCTACAAAACTAGTAACTGCCACGAATACCACTGGGTGCACGACTTGGGGGTCCAGTTCCTTGAATGATTAATATGCCCAGTAAAAATCAATAAGCACCACAATCCGTTTCAATTATTATTCGTCAGGGTCCAAAGTCGACGGCAATAATGTATATAACTCTTGCTTTATTTAAAATGGTACAGATCTCGTAAACTGTGGAAACTACGAAAATCAGTATCGTACATCACTTCTTAATTTCAAAACTAGTACTGTCGAATATGGGTGCCTGGGGCCACGAAATTTTGGATAGTGACTTTAGTTGTGATGCAATTCACAGGTTCTTGGACACTAAAACACCAGACGAATTCTATGCTTTGTTGGAAAATGATCTCAGGGAAATGACTGACCAAGAGTACCTCGAAGTCGATGACGCTGACGCTCTAACTCTAATGGCATATTTAATTGGCAGATTAAGTGGTGATGACATTAAATTTGCCAATGTGAAAGAGTTTTGGTTGGAGAAAATAGACCCTGTTATTGCAGCCAACAGTCCAGACTACTCCAAGTGGGTAGCAAACACTGAATTTGAAGGCGCATCTCTTAATGCCACTGTTTTGAAGTTATTCGCTCAGGTGTTAAAAGACGGTGATGTCAGCGAAGCCTATGAGCTTTGGAGCGAAACAGAATACTTCCAACAATGGTCGGATTACACTAACAAATTTGTCAACTATTTCCAAAACAAAAATAAGTAGTGATTATTTTTCAAGGCTGTCTATACATTGGAAAAACACTAAAAATAACGAATAAAAGATACAAGTGTAGTTAGAGATGTATTAAAAGGGGTAAGATTGAGGCTCGCTTTCAGAAGTGAAACCAGCCGCCTCTTGTTCTTTCGCCTTCTCCTCCAAGTAAGGAAGTAATACCTTCTTAAACGTTGCTAATCCACGGTATTCTTGTACCTCAGGTTCCCAACTCGAAATACCATCAAACAACCGTCTTGGGATATATGGCTCTTTAACCAACTCTGTCACAGGCAAGAAATATGTCCGTATAGTAAATGCAACTGCACCTGATTTGGGCAATCTTCTCAACGACTGTCTTTCACTTCTAAAGTAAATTCTTTTGATGTCTTCTGCTTCGGGAGCAGTGTACCACCCAACTTCTTGTGTTTCTTCGTTACCAATAGAATAAGACCAGGGTAAGCTCTCATCTGTCTGAATGAAATAGTTATTCCGAACAACTGGTTTATCCACCCCCAAACGAATAAAAAACTTCTCCATACCAGATTTCAAGTTCAGATTGTACTTCGGAACATCCCCACTAGTGTGAATTTGACTCAATGGCATCATATACTTATCTTTCAATCTCCAAAAGCCGGCCAACATAATGGCACCTGCCATCAAAATATATTGTCCAGATTCGTCTTCAATCATGATTGCCAAATCATCTTGTAACCACATTGCAGCTATTAACGATGGATCTTGCTTCTCCCTTTCTGCCAAATTAAAGACTTCGCCTGTAGGGATAATTTTCATCAAATTCTTCTCCGCATCATAGGTAAATAAAGTAGGGTATCTATTTGATAAATAGATTTTTAATTCATCTACTAACTCCCACATAGCAGGAAGTGCCCTAGGATTTGTGGCATATAATGCTTCTCCTTTTTCCTGGATTCTAGCTTTCTTTAATTCATGGTATTTTAACCATTCATTGTCCAATTGAATCCAGTCTTCCCAATCCATGCTTCGAATACCCATAGTCACTACATAACGATGCTTGAACGCTCTGTAAGGAACTGGCCTTGATTTCTCTATGTCCCAATTTGGGTATGGAGGTGGAACAGGAGTCTTAAATTGCGTATCAGGAGTCCATTCCCCATACTTTCTATTCTTGTTGATTCTGGTTACCTCTTCGCTGGTGAGCTCCTTTTTATTGAAACATAAAATATCATGTAAAGTCGAGCCTTTCTTTGTAAAAGTGGCTATTCCAAGAACCGCGATAATTGGAAGTAACAACAAATAATTTTCAGAAATTATACCCATCTTCCACCAAGAACGATCCTTTATCGAGGAGTGGTAACTCCAGAAAATTGTTTTAATTCACACTAGGGAGTACCATTATTTATAGTGCTTTCATTGTGGTTATCCTTACCCTTTTAGGTCAAGCAATATTTGTATCTTCTAGATAAGTCTGATTGAGATGGTTAGAATGTCACTTTATGAAATCGCGATTTTAGTCCATATTGGGAAAATTGATCCTGAGATGTTCGCACCCAAGGAACCCTGACAATATTCATCAGTTTCCTCTTTCAACAATTATTCTCTAGCAGGCTGAGGCTCTGATGTAGTCGAAACCTCTATATTGCCAAGAGTTAATATTTTGAGATCGCATTGATTTCTGAGTTTTTGCTAGTGAAATGTCTATAGCTGTTCGTGTAGTGTTACCCAAGTTTACAATTTCAAGCTGGGGGCAAAAACGCGGAAAACAACACAGTCTGTAGTAAGTTCCAGGCTATGAAATACACAACAATCCACCTTGCGAAAGAATTCTCCGTGCTTCCTGCCAGTTGCAATAAATCGGCAACAAACCAATAAGTAACTGGAATGAAAGAAGAGATCCGGTTATATATTTGAGTGTGCCACATGAACAAAGATCCCAAAGCCAAAGTATCATTCACTGCAACATAAGGTATTACCGGTTTAATAGGTTTTATGTCCATGAAGTATCTGTGGCTATACCAACAAAGCATGAGAAGAGGAGCAGCAAACAAAAAATTAGGAATGTTATTAAAGGTCCAATATCTGAGAAAGCCAACATTCCAGTAATAATTTTGAGCGTATGTGAAAAGCAGTGGTATCCGCCAATGACACCATTCTCCTCTCTCGGGGCAAAATTGGTAGTAATTGTAAACATTGAGTCCAATAATTGTAACGAAAACTTGTGCACCTGTAACTATAGTGATAATTGAATCTCTCCAATTGGCGTTCTTCCAGGTAAAGTCAATTAAATCAAACACATACAAAATTCCCATAAGGACGCTGTTACTTCGAACACCAAAATTAAGCGCGAGAAGTAATCCCAGAACCATGTACGCAGCAGGATATTTAATGGACTTATTTGTTTTCAGATTATCAAAGGGCCGATAGTCCAAACCCACTTCTCTTAAATACATCAGTGTGATGCTAAGAAAGTTGCACAAGGATTCCAGATAACCATTAGATAAAAAGATTCCCGATGGTGAAATCACATACAAGAGGGCTGTTAATTTGGCCAAATGGTCCACCCGGCCCTTGTATACGCTAGATGTGCTGAATATTCTTTTTGTTAAAAAATATACTGAAATGCAAGTTGCAAAGTGACAAACGTTACTGATGAAGACAGGCACTATCATGACTGGAACGGTTCGAAACAAGGTACTAGCCCAACAGCAGAAACGCCAGTATAACGGAAAGAAAACGTATTGGTGTTCCCATCGTATACCATTGGTTAATAAGTCATATAAATGGACCGCATCCCAATGTAAAAGATTTGTTGGATCTTGGAGTAATTGTGATGAGGTATCAAATTGCCCTGGAACAAAAAATACTATAGACCATTGAAGCACTTTTACTAAAAGGAAAAGTTGTGAAATTTGCCATAAAGACGATCTTATTGTAGTCCCACGTCTGTACATCTGTAGGAATAGATCGTACGTTTAATGTTAATTGATGATATATATGAATCAAGGAGCGCGATAGGTGATAATCAAATCGCCTAAATTTTGATAAACAGTGGTACACAAAGAATACTCTCACATAAGGAAAAAAAAACTCCTACAAGAATTGATTCAAAAAAGAAAATCGAATAGACAAATCTGTTTTACATTGCATATATACAAATAGATATCTAAAGAAAATCGCTCACTACTTGGTACATGCAGACGGGTACCACTTACTTACCAAATTGCTTACCGAAGGAGCCAATAATTCCTTCAACAGAACCAGGGTTTTGCAAGGTTGTGATGTCACCTAACTGATCAGCTTCGTTGGAAGAGATCTTTCTCAAGATTCTTCTCATGATCTTACCAGATCTGGTCTTTGGCAAGTCTTGGACAATGATAACCGACTTGGGAGATGCGAAGGGACCAATTTCCTTTCTGACAGTCAAGATCAAGTCCTTTCTCAAAGCGTTGGCATCATCAGAGTTTTCTTGACCGTCTGCAATAGCAGCAAATTCATCCTTCAAGGCGACAAATGCAACAACGGCTTGACCAGTCAAATCATCGTGGATACCAACAACAGCAGCTTCAGAAACGCCGTGGTGTTCAATCAAAGCAGCTTCAATTTCGGCGGTAGACAATCTGTGACCAGAAACGTTGACAACGTCATCAACTCTACCTCTGATCCAGTAGTAACCATCGTTATCTCTTGCGGCACCATCACCAGTGAAGTAATGACCTGGGTATGGGTTCAAGTAAGTGTCCATGTACTTGGTATGGTTGTTCCAGACGGATCTGGCCATGGATGGCCATGAATCCTTGATAGCCAAGACACCTTCGACATCATTGCCTTCAATTTCAACACCAGTAACAGGGTCAATCAAACAAGCCTTGATACCGAAGAATGGGTAGGATGCTGCACCGGGCTTATTAGGAATAACACCGGCAATTGGAGCAATGAAGTGAGAACCAGATTCAGTTTGCCAGTAAGTATCAGCGATGTGACACTGGTTCTTACCGATACGTTCATTGTACCATTCCCAAATATCTGGAGAAATAGGTTCACCGACGGAACCCAAGGTTCTCAAGGAGCTCAAGTCGTACTTGTCGATTTCTTGTTCACCTGCCTTTCTCAACAATCTCAATGCAGTAGGCGCAATGTAGAAGTGAGTGGCCTTGTGCTTTTCGATGATTTGGAACAATCTACCGTAGTCAGGGTAAGCTGGGGTACCTTCAAAGACGATGGTAGAGACACCCAACAACAAGGGGCCGTACAAAGCATAGGTGTGACCGGTAATCCAGCCGACATCACCAGCAGTGAAGAGAATATCTTGAGGGTGCAAGTCAAAGATGTACTTGGTAGTCAAAGCGGCACCCAACAAGTAACCAGCAGTGGTGTGCACGACACCCTTTGGAGTACCGGTGGAACCGGAAGTGTACAAGAGGAACAATGGGTCTTCAGAGTCAACAGGAACTGGAGGAATGTAACCGCTGAACTTGGCGGTTTCCTCGTGCCACCAGAAGTCTCTGCCAGGCTTCAACTTGATTTCTGGGTTTCCTGTTCTTTGGTGGACAAGAATGTTCTTAACAGTAGGGCAGGAGTCCAAGGCAGCGTCACACAACTTCTTGATGTTGGTGGTTCTACCACCTCTCTTACCTTCATCACAAGTGATGATGGCCTTACAGGAAGCGTCATTGACTCTATCTCTGATGGAACCAGAGGAGAAACCAGCAAAGATGACTGAGTGAACAGCACCCAATCTGGCAACAGCCAACATGGCAATCAAAGCATATTGGTTCATTGGCAAGTAGATAGCAACAGTGTCACCCTTACCAATACCCCAGGACTTCAACACACCAGCAACCTTACAAACCTCAGACAACAATTGTGACCAGGTGTAAGTAGAGGATTCCTTTTCGTCATCGGCTTCGTAATAGATAGCAATGTCGTTAGGCTTAGTGAATGCCCATCTGTCAACACAGTTGAAAGAAGCGTTCAATTGACCACCCAAGAACCAAGCAACATCACCATTGGTCAAAGAGCCGTACTTGACAGTAGAGAAGTCCTTGTCCCAGGACAACAATTCCTTGGCCAAAGGACCGAAGAATCCTTCAGGGTCTTCAATTGACTTTTGGTACAACTTTCTGTACTCGTCAATGTCCTTGATGAAACCAGGTTCTGGTTGTCTTTCAAAAAACTCCTTAGGAGTGGGGATTGGGGACACCCCATTGGCTTCGTGGACAACCTTGTGGGTCATGTTTGCAGCTAATTGGTGGTGAATATTGAGCAAGAACAATTAATAGTAAATGAACTCTAGTTGACTATCGATTGAAAAAACCTTTTCAGTCTCTACTCGCGCAATCTGATGATAGTAACTGTGCGACTAAAAATGGAGGTCTAAGACAGGCACGTCTTTTTTAACCCAAAGCTTTTGTTGAGTCGAAAATTTGTACCAACAAAAATAGCACAACAATTGGCTTGAAATTAAAAGTTCCAAGCGGTTAACGCAGCAAATATTGAGCTAGCGACGTAATGAAGAAGGACACCAGAGTGTAACCAGATTCAGAATTGTTCCGAAGTAAAGAACAAAAGTGAAAAATTGGCACTAGTTAGTGCAATGGCGTATGCTGTAGAAGTTCTGAGGAGTGTTGTGTGATAGTTACAGCGTCAATGGTAAATCGACACGACAACTATGGACGGCAGGTGGGAAAGTAAACGATACCGACGGAAATTAGAACTTTGGCACGATGTTGTTGCCAGCGTAACAGTAAGTGTTAGTTGGTAATTTACACGAATAAATAGATATGCTTTAAAGCAGGAACAGTTTAACAGAGTGTACAAGAAAATCGTCAAATTTTCCGTCTGTTGGATTGAATGGAATTCAGCAGGTGTATTTATACCAGGACCCACTATTCTCGCTCGAATGGCAGAATATCCGTATTCTGGGAATAAATAACCAACCCAGGAGAGAATAGATACTTGGGCCAATCACACCTGCTTAATGTGTAACAAACCAAAAAAAGTTGAGACTGGGTTTTGTGGGGGAGGGTAAACTGCAGGCTGCCAACAAAACGGACAAGAGCCACAAAGGACAATGAAGTACCTCTTAAAAACATATTTAGCAAAATCAGCAAGGGAATCAGACATCCAGGGAGATATCTAATGCGTCATTGGCAGTTCTAGTGATAGACGATTATTATTTCAAAATTCCATCATATCCCATATTCTTGTTAGTTATGCTAGATTGGCATGTTTTATTATCCCACAAGTTATTGTCCTCCTAAATTCACCAGATCTGGAGAAACTAAAGGTGCACTAGTCCGAGACGTCTGTTCTAAACTCCAGACACGACTTGGAGCGGATAAGCGTACGCCGGTTTTGTGTCTTTGATTGGAAAACTCGAGTTTGTAGTACATGCGCCCAACTGGCCGTTGAACAAACAACCAGATATGCCAATTTTAGAGAGAATACAGTGTGAGCATAGCACTCGCCCGGCTCAGAATGCTCGGATAGTGTGTTCAGGTTTATAGGTTGGTTAGCCATAAAGAGCCATGCACCCTTTCCACCCTGCAATTTTGCAATTCAGCAATCCTGCCAGCCGATACTTGCCGGGATGGAACACACAAGTAGTTTGGTCCACACACGCTTTATTCTAATCTCCAGACTCTTTGGGTTGGTTGGGTCGCAACTCGCAAAATTAGTGGTTTCCATTGGTCCATGTCTCCCCTTGACCTTGTCCATGTCTCACCATTGATATCTTGTCAATGCCCCACAAAATAAAAGCTCATATCACATCACAAATCAAACAAATGCACGACAAAACAACAACAAAAGGAGCACTTATTTAACTCTGGTACCACGGAAACCTTATTATGTTTGTGAGTCATGTCCCAAGTCGCCATAGTTACCATTATTGGTATTTCTTGAAACATAACTTACTTATTGAACTGCACTCATTGTCCTCGGAAAACCTCCGGTGGACCGTACCAGAGTTCATGTCCGAACTTGAGTCCCGCTTACCCCAGATTTTGGGTGGTCCAAATCTCCGAGACTTTATCTTCAAAGTCGTGTGTCGCTGGAAAAAGAAAAATTATCTAACCGGGTATCCGTTAATATCCATGAACTGGCCATAATTTCACTCCACCGTAATACATAATAGAAAGTATGTGCAATATTCAAATAAAACAGATGAGAGAATCCGTGTACAAGAATACTTTCTCACTCCTCGTCTCTTTATTTCGGTACCCCCTTAATTATGGTATGTATAAGTAGGAAGGAATAGCCTGGTAGCGCCCGTACGCATTTATTCCTACTATGTAGTTATCAATTGAGGACTTGAGTGCCTGCTTCCTACTTTCCCCACAAATCTTACTATACTAGAAACCATAAGACCCAGAATTTCATTTGTATTTGAAAAAGACCCCTGTTGTTTATTCGGTGGTTCAGATTCTTTGTGATGAAAAATTTAATACCTTCTACTGTGTTGTGCTGTTGTAGAGGATTTAACATAAATATATATACATATTTAAGGGGATCTTCTCCAACACTTGGCTTTCCCCTCCAACGGTTATGGCCACAACATGACACCCCAGTAGTATCCCCTCTCTTGTTGTCTGGCAAAGTACTGTATTTCTCTTTTGTGGGGACCAATTCACGAACCACACGGCCAAACCGAAAATACTTGGAGGACAAAAACCATATTGGGGACAGAATCTGGGACCACCACACAACGAGAAAATCTAACCTCTAACAAAAACTTCGAATATGGGTACCACGAAATCCATATTTATCTCTCCTTGGCAAATCCAATGTCGGAATTAAATGAACGTGGAAATACCATATCGTAATTATATTTAAACAGTTGAAAAATTATAGCTTTGATTACATCTCTAATTCCGAACTAAGTAATTACACCAAATTGATGAATAGGTGCACCTTCTTAACTAAAGCTGATTTTAATGAGCCTTAGACATCAGAATAACAGAAACCAGAATGAGGAAAGAGTCGCATGGCCAGCAAATTGCGACATATTTCTGGGCGAAATATGTGCTGTTCACATGATAGGTATTACCCGGATATTGTCTACAATAATAAATTTCTAAAGATTCTATTATATTAATTTTATTGTACACAAGAATTAAACTTTCAAACACATAACTTTTTAGCTTTGCCAAAATCACTGAACATTCCCAAAATAAATACTCTAAATCTGGCTCAGATACTCTAATAGCACTCTAATGCGTTTAATCGACTTCTTCAACAGTAGGACCATCGTTACCTGGGGCAGCAGCACCGGCACCTGGGAAACCACCTGGAGCAGCACCGGCACCACCTGGAGCAGCACCAGCTTGGTAAGCCTTAGCCATGATAGGGTTGGCAACACCTTCCAATTCCTTTTGCTTGTCACCGAATTCTTCTTCAGTAGCGGTTTGGTTGGAGTCTAACCATTCAATGGCTTCTTCAGCAGCCTTGGAAACGGTTTCAATATCAGATTCTTCCAACTTGGACTTGAATTGTTCGTCACCCAAGGTGTTCTTCAAAGAGTAAGCGTAAGATTCCAAACCGTTCTTGGCTTGGACTCTCTTGGCTTCCTTTTCATCTTCGTCCTTGAACTTTTCAGCTTCAGAGACCATTCTTTCAATATCTTCCTTGGACAATCTACCCTTATCGTTGGTGATGGTAATTTGTTGAGTCTTACCAGTACCCTTTTCAACAGCAGAAACGTTCAAGATACCGTTGGCATCAATGTCAAAGGTAACTTCAATTTGAGGAACACCTCTTGGGGCAGGAGGAATACCAGACAATTCGAACTTACCCAACAAGTTGTTATCCTTGGTCTTGGCACGTTCACCTTCAAAGACTTGAATCAAGACACCAGGTTGGTTGTCTTGGTAAGTGGAGAAGGTCTCGGACTTCTTGGTAGGAATAGTGGAGTTTCTTGGAATCAACTTGGTCATGATACCACCAGCAGTTTCAATACCCAAAGACAATGGGGCAACATCCAACAACAACAAGTCTTGAGTCTTGGAGGAAGTGTCACCAGACAAGACAGCAGCTTGGACAGCAGCACCGTAAGCAACAGCTTCATCAGGGTTGATGGATCTGTTTGGCTCCTTACCGTTGAAGAAGTCAGAAACCAACTTTTGGACCTTAGGGATTCTAGTAGAACCACCGACCAAAACGATTTCATCGACTTGAGACTTGTCCAACTTAGCATCCTTCAAGACCTTTTCGACAGGGTCCAAAGTAGATCTGAACAAATCTTGACACAATTCTTCGAATCTAGCTCTGGTGATGGTAGTGTAGAAGTCAATACCTTCGAACAAAGAGTCGATTTCAATAGAAGTTTGGGTAGAAGAAGACAAAGTTCTCTTAGCACGTTCACAAGCAGTTCTCAATCTTCTCAAAGCTCTTTGGTTAGTAGATAAGTCCTTCTTGTTCTTTCTCTTGAATTCAGCAACGAAGTGGTTGACCAATCTGTTGTCAAAATCTTCACCACCCAAGTGAGTGTCACCAGCGGTAGCCTTGACTTCGAAGATACCGTCTTCAATGGTCAACAAAGAGACATCGAAAGTACCACCACCCAAGTCGAAAATCAAAACATTGTTTTCCTTTTCAGACTTCTTGTCCAAACCGTAAGCAATGGCAGCAGCGGTAGGTTCGTTGATAATTCTCATAACGTTCAAACCAGCAATCAAACCAGCATCCTTGGTAGCTTGTCTTTGGGAGTCGTTGAAGTAAGCTGGGACGGTAACAACAGCGTCGTTAACCTTGCAACCCAAGAAGTTTTCAGCGGTTTCCTTCATCTTCATCAAGATCATGGAGGAGATTTCTTCGGGAGTGAAAACCTTGGTTTCACCCTTGAATTCAACTTGAATCTTAGGCTTGGTGGCTTCTTCAACAACCTTGAAAGGGAAGTGCTTGATGTCACCTTGAACTTCAGCGTCGGTGAACTTTCTACCAATCAAACGCTTAGCGTCGAAAACGGTGTTGGTAGGGTTCATAGCAGCTTGGTTCTTAGCAGCATCACCAATCAATCTTTCGGTGTCAGTGAAGGCAACGAAGGAAGGAGTGGTTCTGTTACCTTGGTCGTTGGCAATGATCTCAACACGATCATTGGCAAAGTGGGCAACACAGGAGTAGGTAGTACCTAAATCAATACCGACAGCCTTAGACATGATTCTATTAGTATCTATTGTAATCTATGACTTCAAATTAGATTTGAATATAGAAGTTGAAAAAAAGAAAAGAGAAGATTGCTAAAATTTTAGATCTTGTGGAAGATCCTCCTTTTATAAACCCCACTTGCCAGTGTTGAAAAATTTGGTCAATAATCTTAGCCGAATCTATAATGGTGCAAATTGGATCTTAATTGTGTTGATGAAGATTCTACCACCTTCTATCGTATTCCATGAATTTCCTGTTTTAAAAGTCACGTGGCCACGACTTCATGGAACCTTCTAGAAAGGATTTGGTGAGAGCTTTCAGCACAAACCGACCTCATCTTCTACCATAGAGTGATGAGGCTCAGTTAAACAGGAAGGGGGGGCTGGGTTGCTGCAGAAATAATTTGCGTCCTAAATTGCCACTCTTGATTCCTCATTCGTAAACTGCAAGATGTCACCATTGTACTGTCTGATGATGAAACTATAATGTTGTGTGCAATGTGATACGTCTCGTGACCCAGTTCAAACTCATGACGTAATTCTCTCTCGCTAATAGCAAATGGTTCTTCTACAACGACGAAACTACAAGGGGATCATCCATAAAGAAATGTGGGCGTTCAAGATTGAATACATACATAAATAATACATACAGATCATTGTCAAGAGAATAAATGGGTGTGGAGGACATGTTACCAAACCGACCATACCAAATTATCACCTAAGTGAAAAAAAGCCCATTACTGCGCCTTTTCTTCCTTAGAGTAGTCATTGACAATTTTGACCAAGCCAAACTTTCTAATGGCAGTCTTGACTTGGATCCAGATTTCCTTGACCTTGGGATTCTTCAATTCGTTGACCTTGCTATCCAAGGCGATCTCAATCTTCTTCACGTAGTTACGGGTGAATTGCGAAGTCTCGAATCTCTTCTTGATGAAAATCACGTAGTATAACAATGGTATCAAGGATCTCTTTCTGAAGGTGATAGTTCTCAATGTCAACCAAAAGAAGGTGTACAATTCAACAATACTAGCCAACTCAATTGATTTGGAATTATTGGCTGTGACGAATGAGCCAATCCGGTTACCCAATGTGCTCGAATCAGTGCCCAAAATAATGGGCAATAAGTAGTTCTTGGTGTATGCCAATACATGGAAAATCGAAAACAAAAAGAAGGGATACAAGGCAATCAACACAAATGGTCTCATTATCAAGAATGCTAATCCCAAAAGGAAGTAGTGGACATTGTCGTCCTTGATGATTACCCTGAAATCCTTGGTTTTACTAACCAATTGGTAAACCAAAATGCCAAACAGTTGCACCACTCCAAGGTAAGCGAAAACGTAAAAGTAGACATACCACTTTTTCAAAATTCCCAAGTAAGTCAAAGTGTACAACACTGTGTTGCTCATAGTCATCACCTGTCCTATAAACCATGCAAACTGCAAGGTCTTAACAGTCTTCAACAACAATTCCTTATTAAATTCTTTCTTTCCAGTAGAAGTACTCAAAGTGGCTCTGGCAGTATCTGTGTTACCAGATGCACTGGTATTGGTTCCGGTGCCAACTGGAGTAGCATCTCTCTTGGGAATGTTAGCAGCGGTTTCCTTAACTGAATCAGACATCCTGAATCACTGGCTCTGTACTTTGAAAAGTAAGGAAAAGAAAACTATTGCTTTATCTTATGAAATCACAGGTAAAACTTTCTCCCCTTTAAAATAATTTTGTTGCTATAACGCCCGCCAAATCTCAAACTATGCAAACTTCCTTATACGGGTGCGATTGCCAGTTCAGGTGATGGAGTTCCATTTACTTTTGAAATTCGCGGTTCCGAAAGACGCACTGAATAAATCAGGAACACCAGGATGTTTAAGGTAATGCTAATAGCTATAGAGCTTACGAAGCGTAAACTAAGACTAAAATGGCGGTATTCGATTGATTGAACGTAGGCATAAGACAAGAAGCTTATGGTTAACTCATGAGAGTTGTTCCATTTTTCGGCTCAGGTAGCATAGAATATATGCCTTGGTCCATATGAAATGTAATATATCAAGACAAAAGGAACCAAGTTGACATAACGTGAAACACTACATTTGGTATTCAAAATCATCTTAATTTTTAAGCGAATAATGACAGCTATACATATCACGATGTACTGCCTCCAGTGAGGAATTGGTGTTACTAACACTCACACAATGGGACTAATAAAATATATTGGAAAACCATGCACTCTCACGGCGACAACTAACGCAAGAAACCCTTCTTCTTTGGAGCTGGAGTTGGGTCTGGAGGCAACAACTTTTGCTTTTCCAATTGAGCTTTCTTTTCTTCCAACAACTTGATCTGCTTGATCAATTTATCCTTCATCTCCTTGTGTCTGTTGAATAAGTCGGCTTCCAGTCTCTGCAATTTCTTCTCCTTTTCACTAACCTTCAATTGGAAGACATTGTTCATTTCCTTCTCCATCTTGGACAACTTGGCTTCATGCAATGCACGTTCCTCTTCCTGTCTGGCCAAGGGATCGAATTCTCTGAAAACAGAATTATCTTGTTCTATTCCCATTCTTGTCAACTTTTCGGAACGGTAATTCTCATACAACTTGTCGTTGGTTTGCTCCTTCAACTCCTCCAAGTAGTTTCTGATCAATAATTGGCGTAGCTTGACAAAGTCATTGTGCTCCTCGTTGTCAACCTCAATGACACCCCAAGGGTATTTTCTTCCTCTAACAACTCTACCATCTGAAGTTTCAACCTCTTTGGTTGATCCAATAACTGCAAAAGGAGAAGCATCCAAGATGCTTTGGCAATTCTGTATGGTTTCTTCATCGTCGTTGTCGTAAATTTCTGGTTTGAAAGTTTGAATCTCTTGGAAGGCGATGTCACTCATAATATTGCGCTTGAACTCTTCGATTTCCTCTTCTGTCAATGTATCGGACTTCGAGATTATGGGAATCAAATTAACCTTGTTGTGAATTTGCTTCATGAACTCGATGTCTAAGCTTCTCAAAGAATGGCCCGTTGGTTCAACGAAATACAACAAAGCATGGATTCTTTGGTCATCGATCGTCGATCTATTTATTCTGCTTTCAGCCTCTAAGTATAAGTCAAATCTCTTGTTAACTTCATTGACAATGGGCTTCCAGGAGTCGGTGTTGTCAATTGACTCTCCAAATCCAGGAGCTGTGACAATATTCAACTTCAACTTGACACCGTCCTCGTCGATAACACTGTTATATTCTTTAATCTTTACTCCCACATCTTCTTCCTCTGAGGCTTCGCGATCGATAGATTCGAAGTCAGACACGGTGTCAGACTTCAATACTTCTCTGTTGAACAAGGTGTTGATCAAAGTTTTCTTACCCAAGCCGCTTTCACCAACAACCATCAAATTCAAGCCGAAGCCTCTTCTGATCGACTTGCGGTGCCATTGTTTAGGCAAGTTCGCAAATCCAACATATCCGTTCAACTTGCGCTTAATAATCTTCAAATCTTGTTGTATGGGCTTGCTACCATTGGTTGTTCCTGGCACGGGCACAGGGACAGGTTCACTTGTTGCCACTTCAGCTAGAAGTTTTGTTAGTATTCAATTTCGTATCGGTATTCAAACACTTGTTCAGGGATGGAGGTTAATTTATATTTAAAAAGGTTTCCCAACCAGTGGATATGCTATATCACTCCCTAGATACAATAGCATACCCTCGCTTTAGAAGCTTCCATCAATAATCCCAACCCGATTCTTCAATAATTGAGGTAACATGTTGAAACATACTCATTCTGGCGATAGATAAACGTAAACGTGTATCTCAAATGTTCAATCAATAATGCGATTCTACCTGAAGCAAATCACGAACGAGTTAAGTAGTGAACGCTAACGCTAAAACTATTGTTTGAAGAACAAAAGTGTATTAAACAAGACGTCTTCAATCAAAGTTAAAACCTTGGTTAAGAAGTTATTGATGTTTTGGCTTCGGTTGTTGGCGTCTATTTTTCGTTCGCACTGTTTTGGTTTTTCGATTGGTGATTTGTGAGAAATTTTCCCTCCTACAGGATTAACTTTGTGTGAGGTTATGGTGTAGCGAAAGCTATTTAGACGCGCTTAGTTATGATAATTGGTGAGTAGGATCAGAATAAGTGAAGCAAAATGTGGATTGAGAGACGTGTTTCCGTTCAAAGAATTGTTAGTATAAATTCTACGTTCGAGGGGAAGAGTTTGATTATCGTGAATGTAGTAATTTCGACTTCTTCCTCGATTGTTTCGTTTGTTAGTTGGGGAATTGGTACAACCAGACTATAATCTAAGTGTAGAGTGTTTCAGAAGCGAATGAGTAAAGGTAAAAAAATGGACGTCGATTACAGGGCAGAGGATGTCGTGCGACATCGAGAAGAAATTAATGTCGCAAAGAATATCTTGTCAACTCAGATACTTCGCACCATTGTAAATGAAAGCCAGTAATGGAAAAGCAAATATCCAGGTAAACTGAAGTACTAGTGAAATATCCTCGCAATCAGATGTGGTAGATTTAGCCAGTGTGTGAAATTGTACACATGGAAATGTAATGGACTGATATTTTCTTGTAGATTTATGAACTTCAACTCGAGCATAAATATTTACTGGGAAATGAATTCATTTTACCAGAATTTCGCTGTTCTCCAAAAATTGCACCCAAAAATATTTCTTCCCCATACGACATATGAATGTAAAAATCGGTTTAGAAGAACTCTTTCGAGCTTTATGTCACAGATTATTGCGCTATCACATCAGAATAGTTTTTAAAAATAGGCTCACTTTAGTAAATTAAATGCTCTCAATACGATTTCAAATATTGATGATTGCCTGTAGACGTTGTGGTGTGCATATTGGGCTAACTCGGTAGTTACACTC
>JAKVQZ010000081.1:0-56166 GCA_030463055.1 Lizanozyma gosingica | reverse complement strand
GTATGATTATTTCTTACCAGTCTAGTATGTAAATTTCCACGACCTATTCCGAACAATATGCGAAACCACTGTATACAGAATATAATGTATATGTTTACGACTGAGAGAGAGCCAAACAGAAAAGCGAAAAAATTCATCACAATCATTCCAAGAACGTCAGATACAATAAAGAGTCACAAAGAAGGAATCCCCAGATACATAATGGTGAAAACGCACGAGAATACAATGTAAACATTTATTTACTCTTGCCTTAAAGAAAAGACGGCGATGGACTCTACTGTTGGACAGAGCTGGCGCAGCTGCAGTTAGACTTAAGCTTATACATGAGCAATATTAAGGTAATTAAAGACATCTATTATTATTTGAATACTAATATTAATTCCCTTACCAGTTATTCGCTACATTCGTCTTCAAGGTTCTCGGTTGACATAGAGTCATGGGCTGATTGACTTGCTCACTTCATCCTGATAATTGTTCACCGTGTCCCCCAATCATGTTACACACTACCCCAACGCTCTTTGCTCTTTCCAGTTCTTCTCGATTGCACTACTCCATGTAATGCATACTATCGCCGAGTGTCACAAACAATTTCCTTAAGTGACGTTTTTGTCGTAGTTGCCATGAGGGAATCGCCTGTACCCAATTTCCAAGTGCGTAATATACCGTTGACTCCCTGTATGTGCAGCTGACGGTTTTATTGCTATTCAAGTTTACTGAAGGCATCATTTTTAACTGTAATTCTTCCAATTTGTATCTAGCTATACTTGAGAATAAGAATAGAAAGAAGTGATTACTCATTTCACGGAAATCCACCAGTTGAAAACCCGAATATAGTAGGTGTGAGTCAAGGTGATTCAGACAAACTTATTCCTGATATCGTCAGTTTGGTTATTTTTAACCGGAACATCAACAAGTTTGGTTCCATACCTGCCAATCCCACTTGATCCTTGTCTTATTGCTATAGTATACACAGCCTAAGTTCCCTTAGTTTCCTGCGCCATTGCCCTTGGAGACCCTGTTAAAGCCATCCCCATTCATTTACCCTGCCAGCCATTAGTCCGACCCCATGACAGACAGACAGTTGCCTCCTTTACAGGTACCGCCACAGAGCGTCCCTCAACATCTCCTACACCAACATAGCCGTCCAAACCATTTACCAGGCGCTCATACGTCGTTGCCGCCTTCGTCGCTGTTGATTCCAAATTCGTCATACGGATTAGTAGCTACAATCCCTGGTGTTTCAACGGCTCATCCAATCGTTACCAGCCATATAGTTTCCTACGCCCAAGAACAGCCTCCCTTGGCAACAGGCGCCGCCATGCCAGGGCCAGCGCCTTTACTGATATTACCTGGGCAAGTTCCAGCGCGAGCCTCGACTCAAGTACCAGTACAAGTGTCAACACAAGCTTCTGTCGCAACATCTTCGTCATCGCCTCCCTCAAATGGCCAATATAATGGTACTTCGCCATCACCTAGCTCGCCAACTGGTACTCAATACGATAAGCCGCAGTCGAGAAGGGGCCCTTGGTCGCCCGACGAAGACAAGAAGCTTATGGAACTTATATCAATCTACGGCCCCTCCAATTGGGTGAAGATATCCAAGTCGCTCATGACCCGTACCCCAAAACAGTGTAGGGAACGCTACCACCAGAATCTCAAGCCTTCGTTAAATCGGACTCCCATAACTTTGGAAGAGGGCGAGTTAATTGAGAAGTACGTGGGAAAGTACGGCAAGAAGTGGGCTGAGATATCTCGACATTTGAATGGCCGGAGTGACAATGCCATAAAAAACTGGTGGAATGGAGGTGCAAACAGAAGAAGAAGATCACAACATAAAGAAGAACCACTGGAAAAGAAGAGCAACTCCCATAGTAATCTAGTTGATTTGAACAAGACAGCCATCATCAATTCGTCACAAACTACAGCAGCAACTTCTACTTCTGCTACTACTGCAGGTCATGCTCCAGGTACTGTCATTCCCACCTCAGTATCAAGTTCAACGATAGCGTCATCTTCTTCTGCAAGTTCAAGTGTATCAGTACATTCGACCAACTCGAATGCTCCAGCAACACTACCTACAAACAGGGTATTTGAATTCTCTAGACACTCGCTGACTTCATACCAAAGTAGAGAATCCGGAGCACCACCTTCAACAAATGCCAATAATGCTGTACCAGGGATCCCCGTGATGACACCCCTTTTCCCCACAGGATCTACTAGTACCGGTCCCAATATCTCCAATGGGGCCAATCCTATTTCTTTCAACACCTCGATGTTTTCGAGTGAGCAGAAACAGACCAATGGTAGTTTGAATTCGTGTAATTCACCACAAGGATCCCTCCAAATCCCTCCTGGAGCGACAGAGTTTAGGTTCGGGCGGTCTGCGAGCTTGGATCATCCTACCAATATCAATCTACCTCCATTGAATCCGAAGAGACGGCTTTTGGATGAACAGAGAAGACATTCCGCGGCTGCTGGAGGAGCGGTAGCTCCCCAGAATCCGATGTATCTTTCAAGTACCAACTACTCACATCCCAACTTGACCAATCATCACGGGCTCTTGAATAGCACCTCGTTCTTCCTTACACCAGTAACCAGTAACCAACCCGCAGGCGGGGCTGGTGGTAACTGCTATGGTTCTGCTTCGTGCTATGGATCTCCATTGCTTCTTTCCACTGCCAACTCGAGGAATAATTCATTCTCGATCAACTTTGATTTGAACTCGTCCAGCCATTCGCTGAGACGCTCATCTATTATCCCACCTACAGAGTTGTACCACAAGCGTAATATCAGCTCCAACAACTTGCAGGTTGCACCAATCAATTCTCCTAAGATGACAACTGCTCGTTTTGCTCAGGATAAGGTTGTGGGTCGTGTTATTGGTGAGACGAGACAAGAAGAATCAGAGGAAAAGACCAAGATCAGTGTCAGTAGTTTAATCGACTGATTATTGACAATGACTGATACGCTCTATTCTTCAAGTTTGATATGCACAGGTATTATATGTCTATCCGTGCACTGAAGTATATACTTATACATTAATGTAGCAAATGAGACAACAAGATAAAATCTTCATAATAAGACATACCACTGGTAGCAATAATAATAGTAATACAGAATGTGAAAATATATAATCACAAATGGTAGTATGCAATTCGGTGAAATTGCGACAAAACAAATGTGAGCTATCGCATCTTATAAATTTGGCGATGCCTCTTGTAAAATCGTTTTGGCAATACAACAGAGCAATTCATTTTGGTGATAAGACAAATTACCATCAAAAAATGGGATTGATACCGTTCATAGAAATATAGTTGTTTCTTCTGTATTTTGGAAGAGCGTACTATCACTCTAGGTCATGTTGACACTTCACTTGGTAAACGACCAGGTAGTGGTGCAAGATGTGGCCCAAATAAAACAAATGCGGGAGAAGGGCATCTGTGGCCTTCTAATAGGTACCTTAGCCAAATACCCACAACAGAATATGTATCTCCTGACCCCCTTACTCCTTAGTCGTTATGAAGCCATGTGGTTGTACCGCAATACTCCGTGCCAGTTGGTTACATATCCAGTTCACGAGAATCTCCAAGCGGAAACTGAAGCTTTAGAAACGCGGAGTGAATTCATAATTGTGCCTGAATTTGCCCAGACTGAGTATAAAATGGTTCCCTTGCCTTCACTGTGGGACTACAACGATATCAAGTACAAAACATACAGTCGGTTGAAGGACAATGGGTGGTACTTGATGTCAGGCTTTCGCTTTGGAGGGCTCTTTGTTGCATATCCTGGGGACCCACTTCGATTCCATTCGCATTTGGTAGTTCTGAAGCCCCAGCGTGAAATTGAATTGTTGACTGTGGTGCGAGGTGGGAGATTGGCTACAGGGGTAAAAAAGGTGTGGATTCTTGTAGGAGAATCAAAGGAACAAGAAGAAGATGAAGTGGAGGAGGAGAAGGAAGAGGAGGAAGAGACACCTATGTTTTCTATTGAATGGGCAGGGTTTGGTTGAATTAAGGTATTCTCACTATATTATGGATAGTGTCTGGGCGTTGCTCTTGACAATGATAATTCACGGCAAATGATTCAAAAAATACCAATTCGACAGGCTCCTACATTAATAATTATATCAAATTTATTCCGTTTTCATTCAACGATCTTTCTCAACAGATTATTCCCGTACTTATTTTATTTCACTTATGGAAATTCTTAGCGCTTTATTGTACTTGCCAGGTTCGGAATATCCTTAAATTGACGATAATGTTATGCGAAATATATTAGTAAACTTAGGTTGCCGATGGATTCAGTCACTAATCCTAGTCCCGTGATGTTGATCCCATCATTTGCCAAGTCTTCAATTAGGGAAGCGTGCTCTTCGTAGAAACCAGCGTTAAAAGTCGTGACCAATCCTCTACGCTACAAGGTACCATGTAGAATAGGTGAATCTGCGCCGTCAACTCCATGCAAAGTCAAGCATGCCACGACTCCGGACCCTGCCCCAAGAGAGCGCTTAGCACTAGTAGCAGTGCTGCCACCGGAGTACCCTCCTCTAATTGATACATTGCCCGCGGCCTCACTGACCAAGAATAGGGCAGCAGTACTTATGCAAGCTGCTGGTCCAGTAAAAGTGCACGATGTGATGGTGATTACCCCCCAAGCTGCAATGCTGGCCACAGCCACACCTCCACGCCTGTTGTGCCCCACATAACTCCACTCCCATCTTAGCGTCGACGGTCCCGCATGTCGGCTTACTAGCCCTATACCACTCTGTGTACCTAAACTAAGTATCGCCGCTGCAGATATTATAGCTATCACTACTGCGTTTGCGAAAATCATAATCAACCTAATATTGATTAAATAATTTGCTATAATCTCTGAGGAAGAAAGCAACCACATACGATCAGAGGTTGTAAGTCGTCCTTTCATACCCTGAGGAAGAATATATAGGCATTATAGAGTAGAGGAAATCAGGCCTGCATAGTACGAGGCTAGGATGTATCCGGTAGATAACCTAATGGTTAATGCGCTTGGTACAGTTCTCGTTTATTGCATAATACCTTGTATCACTATACGAATTTAATTTAATCATTTCCCACATAAATTTTATCATTATCTATTTCTTCTACTGTACTAAAGTCTGGCCAAAGCAGAGGCAACCATGCTTTCCACTTCTTCATTGATGTCCGCCAATCCAGGGGCAAACTTCAAACTATCAGAGGTGATATTACCATTAACCGTTTCAACGGTTCTCTTGTAGTCGACGAGAACTCCCTCCTTCAAAGAATACTTAGTCCTCAATGACCCAGTACCATTGTGGTAGTTTCCCAACTCATGGCCGATATAAAATTCAGAAGTACCGTTTTGCTCTACCTTCAACTGAGACACAGTAATGCCATTGACTGCCAAACTTTCCTTCTTCGCCAAAGTCAAGTTATACTGGAAATATGTATCTTCCGGAAACTTCAAGGGATCGTCAATCTGACTGGCAGATAAAATCAAAGGGTAGGAGTTGCTTAACACGTAGTCAGACACAACTAGTCCGGATTCCAAGTCACTGATAACCAACGACGAACTCGACTTGCCAATGTGGGTAAGTTTTTGACTTACGCCAAATTTGGTGTAGTGCTGCAAATTAGTGCCACCAGCAGTTGTGTTGTATTCTACGCCATAAAGCGCAGTGGTGTTATCAGCCAATTTGAAGGTGAGATTAGCATTCAAAGTAGTGTTCAACTTAGCAGTGGTGATCTGTTGCAAAGTTCCAGAGAAAGGAGGAGCCATGCCGAAGACCGTCCCCTCCTTTCCATCCAACCCAATGGCGACTTCACCAGAAGCACTTACAATATCGCCACTTTCATAGGTCAAGAGACTGGCCGATGCTATCCAGTTCAGTCCAATCCCCCCCGTGACACCTATCTTACCCAACTCCCCAATGGCATTCGAAACTTCAAGTTCAACAGTCACATCACCTTCCCACAACATGGGCAACAACCCCGTAACATCAATGTCGATAGTGGGTAAGTCAAATGCATCGTTGGCAACAACCCTCAGCCACAACGCAGGAGATATACCACCAGTGAATACTACTGCTTCTGGTGCTTGAGTTGCAAACTTGAATCCGTTAACGTAGGCATTGACGACTCTCAAGGGACCATGACCCAAAAACTCAATACCCGAAGACAACTTGAATACAGTAGTAAATTGGTCCAACACATTAGTATACCAGAACTCTTCATCTGCGTTCCCACTGGCATAGATTGAAAGTATGGCCCTGGTGGTGTTAGCGTTGACAGATGGCAATGCAAGTGCAGCTCTTCCATCAGACAAGTACTTCAAAGCAGCCTTTTCCTTGCCAGAACTTGTTAACGCTGTCACGGTATTGGCTGCTCTGTTAGATATGTCAAAAATATTTGCCGGGACAGTTTCCGTGGCGTTGTAGAACTCAGCAACCAATACAACATGGAAGGCCCCTGTGAGTCTCTCTGTGAGCAAGTTGTTCAATTCAAAGACGACAGTGGTTTCCTCCTTGGCAAACAAATTGGCGAAGGCAGAAACATCTTTCTTGACACTAGAGAAGGCCATTCTGTTGGCAGGTTCCAAAGTGGAAGTTCTCCAGATTTCTACTCCATCCACAAACAAGTTGGCCAATCTGTCATACTGGACACCGGTGGCAGAGGTGTTAAGAGTTAAAACAACCTTATTAAACTCCACTTCAGGCGCAGCAATCTTCACAACACTGGGCTTAAAGTAACTATCACCAAATGTATGGTTCACCAATATACTGGAGGCAACCACTGGGCCATAAGTGGACCTAGGAATCCCAGGATAAGAAACCTGGATCACTTCAACAGGATTAGAATTAGCCTCCCCTGAAACAACATTTTCATCCTCCCAAACATAGCTTAAACCCAAGTTGGCCATCTTAGGTTCCTGAAACATATTAAATATGCTCTCATTACAGCCTCCAGTGGACTTGTAGCGATGCAACTGTTTTGCTAAGAAGAATGTCACTTGGAAAATAGCATATGCTATGAGCAAAAGCTCCAATACTCTTGACCATCTTCGTTGCAGTCTGTTATTACCTGATTCAATATCAACGAGGTGTTTCTCGGGATTGAAGATAAAATCTTCAACGTTATCACGGTACCTAGCACTATTAACTCTGTTGGTAGATTCTTGTACGGGCATTGCTGGTTTTGGTTCTCTTTGCTTTCCAAACATAAGCTTGTTCCACAAGCAAGTTTCCCTAACTAATTGACATTTCATGGTCAATCAATTCTTCTTATATACTCTGTCAATTGCGTATACAGCTGCTAGTTTCAAGCTTAAAGTGGTTCCAGGGATGAGAGACTTCTTAGACCTTAGGGAGTATTGATAATCTTTGATTTTTGTGCGACGGATATGGCCGATGACTTTTTTTTCACCCCGGACATCACCACCTAACAGATTATCTATTTGGAAATTGGAAGACTACAGTACCCAAAAGGGGTCATCGCTATAACTACAAGTGTCGCATATCCACATGTGTTAGGGAAGTGTCTAAGAGATTATTTTCCGCATGAATTAACTCACCACAATAAACAAGGAGCAGTTTTTATCATAATGCTCCCCCCGAAGAAGCTTTCCCTTCGGAATATTCTCTATATTATCACATCGGTGAATCTATCTTCCAATGCTTGCTGCTCTTGAATATAGTGCAACGTACGGTCAAAATACCCCTGGATTTGGGACACCAACTTACGCTCGTCGTCCTCATCATCATCAGCACCATCTGATGGTTGCATCTTGCCTTCGGTCAAATTGTCCAAATTAGTTCTGATCAAGTCAATCAAGCCACTGATGTACTTGTCATCAATAAGGGCATTTCCGTAAACACTGAATATCAAACACCGATTGAGAATCTCAATAAAGAGCTTCAAAGAAAGATAGGGATCCATACAGGAGTCTGCCACACGAAGCGACTTTTGGAGACATTCAAGTACCCTTTTGGGATCTCTGTACATCTCATTTTCCTCCGTGAACGACTCGGACCTGTCATTGTCATTTTTACTTGATGGCTCCTCCGATGGGAGAGTCTTACTCTCTTCCAGTCCCTCCTCAATTGTGTCTTCCAAGGTAGGCGACTTCTCATCGATGAACAAGTCGCACCACCACCACAAGTGTGCACAGTAATACACTGAGCGACACTGGTCCTGTTTCTTTAACAATTTCGATCCATAGAGCGTTAGCTTCACAATTAAGCTCTCGTAATTCTCCTTGGCAAAATACCTCGATTGCTGAAGCTTGTTACAAATAAGCACTATTAGCCTCGACGACAATGAGCCACCACTCATCGTATCGTGTGGATTGATGAATTGCCCACTGGATGATCCAATCATGCTATTTTCCTCATATATAATGAAGCATTGAGTGTAGAATTCATAACTGATGGATTCTTGCTTCAATTGATCAGCAACCACAGCGGCATTCAAGTACAATTTCAACACCAACTCTGCATTACCGCGATGATGCTGATACAACTCGTCAATTATTAAAGTCAAATTCTTAAATGTGCTTGTAATAAGTAAATGGTGATTGGAGTTGGGCTCATTCCTTTTATTTGCAATGTAACCAACAACTCTTAATGTGTTCAACATCTTGGAGATGACTGTGGGATATGTGTAAATGATGTTCTCTAAACTTCTACTCAAATACTTCTTTCTGACGTACATCAAGTTCGATAACGTCTTGAAGTAATCCTTATTCTCAATCAAGTGAATAACTTTGCACAAATTAGCTTGAGTGTCAAGGAACTCTTGAGTGATAACCTTTTCTCCCGAGGCGTCCAAATATATAGCATTAGATACATTCAAATCTTTGGAAGTAGTCAATTTCGTGTCTGACTCTTTAATAAGTACTAACAAGTATTTGAAAACAGTATCAATATCCTCAGTTGTTTCATAACGCTCGTGTTCAACATCTGTAATGTCAAACTGATTCAATAATTTCTCAATTATTTTCAAGGAAATCTCTTGTTGATATTTTGTATGGTCCAACCTAGCATAAAATTCATGAAAGAAAGACAACTCTAACAATTTTTTTATGGACTTAAAGTGTTGGATTGGGACCAACAACAAGTCTAACCAAAGGCTTCTGTCGGACTCATTTGCTAAGAGCAAGTTCTCGGTAGCATATTGGTAGATTCTATTCAAATTGTCATATCTCTCAGGTGTGAAAGTTAATGTGAGTTTGATTATGCATTGCAAAATGATTGAGTGTTCATCGTCAAACAAACCGGATTCGTATTCGCAGAGACGCAAGTAGAAGTTCCAAAATACATCGAACAAAGTTTCATAATCAAATGGTCTATCGGGCTTCTCTTGATTTTCCGTACCATTTTCATTTTCGTTCTCATTTCCCTCCAACTTCAAGTCATTGACTTCATTGGAGAAATCGTCAACTTGGAATTTCTTATAAGTGAGAAATCTATCTACGAGAGTGAAGACCAACTCGCTTCTTCTCAACGCTGGATTTAAGCTTAGGAATACATCGTTGAGCAAACTCTCTAGAGTTGCGAAATGGAAAGTGTCTGGAAAAATCTGTATCAAGACGTCGATCAAATAATTCTGGGCCAAGTGGTCTCTGCATTGGATGATCTGCTCGGTGATAACCGGGAAGATACTTTCCTTATAAAACTGAACGCTGGAAAAGCCAGGATTCTTATCACTATAATCATCGACTATCTGTGACAACCTGACCAAATTGGATCCCACAAGAATCTTCAACTCCTTACGCTCTGCGTACCTCAATTCTCGCTCGGATGAATGGCCCTGGTGCTGCAACCGCACCCAGAGCTTGTTCATCTCAATAAAGTTGGAGATCAAAAACTTGACGGTTTCCTTGAAGTCGGTTTCATTCCCCAATGGCAACAAGTCTTTGACGCGCTGAGACAAGTAGTACCGCAAGAACAACCCACGGACCGGATGCTGAACCCCACGGCACATCTCAATCATGTCCTTCATTATGTCTTTGGTAGGTGCATCATCGGTGGCCATGTATGTTGTGCCTATGCAAATCATCATGTACAATCTTGGAATGATATTCCCCGAATACTGGACCAATTCATACAAGTCAGAGAGAAACTGGGTGGTGGGCTTGCGTTTCTGCTTGCTATGGTGCGACTGCAAGAGATGGTTCGATAAGAGTTCCAAAGAATCGAACACTGACATATAGAGTTCGTAGTAGTTCTTGGGTGACAACTGACTTGTTCTGAGCTCGCTTAGGAAATTGGCGCTGTGTTTGAAGGCCTGCAACAAATCATTGGCTGTTAGACACTGTTTCATCAAATTGGACTGGTGGCCAATTCGGCTCAAGCTGTTCTTGACCACCTCCTTCTGCTCATTTAACGATACCACTGCCATACTTCAAACCACCACTTAAGATAGAATGCCTGTTAAAAGAGTGACTTTAATTTTGGTACACTACGTCAATCTCAAATTATGGTTTAAAATGCTATCGGGTGTACCCCAAGTCAAATACTGCACACAGACAATCCCATACCATCCAGATACAGACCCACTTAATCAAACGAGAATACACGGTAGTTCATAGATTATCCGTTTCACCACACTCTCTTCTATACTATCACTTAAGACTTCAGGATAGAATATAGCCATGTGGCACTTGCACTACAGTCATACGATCAGAATGTTTTTGTCATAGTGTTTTACGGTCTGTTCTACTACTCTCTACTCTCTTCTGTTCTGTTCTGTTCTGTTCTGTTCTGTTCTGTTCTGTTCTGTTCTGTTCTGTTAATCGGTTATGTCTGTTAATACTTTTTGCAGTAAACACAGCACACAGTTTCCTAATCTATATAGTTATTCCAGCTAGCTGCCGTCTGCGTCGCTGTTGGGAAGATACTTACTTTTGGAGTCTCTGAGATTCTTGGAGTCGATCTCGTTGGTGATCCCCATGAGAGTCTTCAGAAGTGCTTCTGTGGTGCCTATTAATGGCCGAATAATGATAATGGGCGATGACTTGATTACCGAAACAAGCGATTCCTGGAAATTATGACTTCGGTTGATTTCATGCTTAAGGTTCATCAAAGTCTTTTTTGTGGTGCCAAGGTTGGTCGAAATCGACTTGTAGGCTGATTTTAGACCTTGCTCAATGTTTTCAGGCGGATTCGAATACAAACTCACTTTTTTGGCCTCATTCCCAGATCCCTTTCTGCTGGAGCTTAATGACAGATCCACAATCAACATCGCTTCATCCTCCTCTATTTCATCTTCCTCAGCATCCAAGTACTCGTCTTCCGAATCAAAGTCGTCTTCGTTGGGTTCCATATATGCCACATCAACTTCTTCAAACTCTTCTTGAGAAAACCTGCGTGGCCGAGGTGCTCGATTCAAATTCAGCTTGACATTTCGAACATCTAAAAGGAGTAGCGATTTACTCAAAAGTTGATCATCTAATTCAGTGGGGTCGTCCAAATCAATATGAGAGTATATTGCCTTTCTTGGCTCATGATAGTCCATATGACCACCAGATCGCTTCGCCATGAGTTTCGAAGATGCCAATAATCGGTTTTTTGCATCAGGACGTACACCACCGTCCAAATCACCTTCCTTATCTTTGACGTTCGACACCTTGGCAACTCTCGCAGAACTACCCTCACCTCCCAACAATTCCTCACCCTGCTCAAGCATTACCTGAGTTCCAGATGCCAACTTCACCCCTAGGTTCAACAATTCGTATCCAGTGGTTTTTGCAAACTTTTTGGTTCCCTTCAGAATACTCCGGAATATTCGTCCGTCCTTCTTGTATTCCTTGATAGGTATTTCAACCAAGTCCTTGAATCCACCACCAATTCCAACAAGTGACTTCACAGGCGCTAATCCGGCAAGGATTCCAGGAAGTTGTGTTGCTTGAACATCTGGGGTCCAAATTCCCTTAAGCAAAGAATTCAATTTTTGTGGACTGGAAATTCCATACAATTTAACTTTCCTCAATTTAATGTTGGAGCCGTCTAAAACAAAGAAATTCATAAATTCAGAAGAGTTCCCTGATCGAATTCCGACGTAATCCACCTTCTTGGGCTTATAATCCAACTTTAGTTTGACGGTATCCACTTCAAGTTTCTGAATGAATAATGCTTCATCAATCGGAAGCTCGAATCGTGAATCCTTAAACTCACCAAACCTGGAGATAAAGTCTAAAGTATCTTGGTCGACATACAACCTGAGAGGGAGAATGGAGACACTTACAACAGCCTCACTAGACACTAAGCTAGGTTGGGGCCTCACATTTGTTATCTTCACCTTAAGCATCTCCTTTCCAGATTCTCGATCTCCTAAAGAAGTCATGTAACTTAAGAACTTACTCCAAGTGGAAGTTGGCACATTGTCAAACACCGTTGCCTGTTCAAGTGAAATCGTAATAATGTTGAGAACTTCCCTCTCCATGAGAGGATCAGTATAATCAATTCTTGGATCACGAGTACTAAGCACTTTGACATCCACCGAAATACCCTTTAATTCAATATTGATTTTATGGCTGTGTGATCGTCTGAGTTTCAAGTTCTTATAATACGTCCCTATCGATTGCTCTTCGGAGCTGAATTCATAATTTGTCATTTGCACCTCATTATTGATGCTGTTCACCAAGTTCATTGCATCTGTATTTTCCGTGGCAGATAAGTGAATAGATTGATAAAGGGTCTCTTCTACCATTGGATGATTATCATCGACATTTTTCACATCATCTTTAAATTTGATCTTCTTGTTATTCATACATCTTTCATCTGGAGCCAAACCAGTAGACTCTGGAACGTCAACTTGCGATGCCAACAACTGGTTTTTCCTTTCTTCATTTATTTTGGCTTCAACTTTTTTGACTGCAGTCCTTATATTTCTCCTTGTTTCACGCCAATCATATCCATCGAATAAGAATATGTTCACTTTAGATAAATTAACAATCACTTTCAAAGGATATGACTCTGGTGGTGACACAGCCGCCGCAAAATGGTTCTCCTCAAAAGATAACGGCTCATACTCTTGGTCGACATCTTCCTGACTAATAGAGGTAGATCCATTTTTCCTCTCACTATACGAAGAAGAGTTCCCTTCATACTCATCGACAACGTCTAGCTTTCTTGAGGACGACGTAGTGCTTCCAGTAGCTTCAGAGAATCCATTTGGTACAAACCAATTGTCATCAACGTCACCAAAAACATCGATGGGATAATCTTCCAATTCAACTTTGAATCTATCCTTATCAGTAAAATCCAAGGGTAGCTTCAAATCATTGATTAGTTGGATTAATGTGAAGGATGAATCAGCACAAAGACTAAGTTTATGATCATTAGAATTGATCTTGAATTCTAATTTTGGCAAATCTTTGTGAACACCCAGTGCTTTGTCATGTTCTGAAGCGGCTTTCATATCGGTTATTACGGTCAATCCAAGATGAATTAAATTTGCATGTCCAATAATTGTATATCCTCGTGCAACAAAGTGCTCTTGTGTAAACTTGAACTGGCTTCTTGAAGTCTTCCCAGGGGGTTGGGGTAAAGTTGGATCATCTATAAGCAACAATCGAACATCACGAAGCGAACTTTTGATGTAAAACTCAAAATCACAAAATGTAAGATCGGCATTACCATTGTTAATGATCAAATAGGCTTTACTGGGCAATCTTGCAGGGTTTAACCCAACAATACAGTCCTTTAACGTGAACCTCACATCAAATCGGTGTCCTGTATTCTTCCCGGGCTTTTGATTATTTATTTCAAGAATAGATGCCTCGTTCGCAGATGGTGATTTTTTGGAAGACTCCTTGAAATAATTCAACCAATAAGCATAGTAATCCACAACGAAATCATTAACCGTAATGTCAACGGTATTTCTGCGATACAGAAACAAAATCAAAGGAGCCTGTAATTGATTTATTTCTCTTTCCTGGTAATCCATTAGAAAGTATTCTTTCTTTTGACTAAACCGTCTATCAGCCGTGATATTCTTAACTGATCCTTGTATTTCCCCATTTGTCAACAAGAAAACTTCCACTTCATGGACATTGACTCTCACCTCACCGAATTCTGGAGCAATATCTGTAACTTCAAGTTTTAATTCCTTAACGATGATAGCCAAAGTCGTAGCAAAAGACTTATTGTTTGAAGTAAGAATTGAATTGGCTAACGCATTATTAGCCAATTTTCTGTTCGGCTTCAATCTGGCTCGAATTAATGATGAATTCAATGATGGCTGGAAAACAGAGTTCATTCCCTTGCCCGATCCAAAACTGAAGTCGTTGAATTCCATTAAATGAGCTTGAAGTTGCAGACTAAAATTATTTATTCTCTCCCAAAGTAGGCTCAAGTTTTGCAATGAGATCGACCCATGTACTTTTGAAACCAAAATTGAACTCTGAGAAATTGATAGCACTTGTTTTGATGAAATAGAGTGTGGCGAAGATCCAATTCGTTTCACCCAACTTTTCCACTCCTTCGATTTAAAATTGAAGAGTATGTCGTGGATCGTAATAAACTTTTCTTCGATATTATTATTGCATATGTTGATATTCAACTTTTGAATTCCAAACTTCTTATCAGAAGAATTAAAAGAAAGTGGAGAAAGAGCGGCTCTTATGACCATATTAGACCCTAAATTTAATGCAAATGTCCAGGTTGAGGTGCGCAAACTAAACTCGGATGTTGCTTCTTGAATTGGTGAGTTTGGAATTTTAGTCTTCATGCCTCCGGTTCGCACAATGGACCTCGATTTAGTGGAAGCTACCTGGTTAGTTATCAATGTCTGAATTGCATCATATGCACCCATCATAGCTGAGAAGTTGGAAGTTATGGATAAGAAGCCTCTCACGACATTCAATAGTTGAGCCAAAGAATCTCCAGCAAGATTAATTTCGGCAACTTTAGACAATAATACGCTAATTTCACTTTTCCTTTCAACTAAATTCTTACAGATTTCAAATCTAATATCTGCTCTCGAAGAACGCAGCTGTGGTGAAGGGCTCAGTTGTTGCTCTTGAGTGTTATTAGAATTCTTTTCAGCTGTTTCATTGGAATCAGGAGCAGTTGGAGCTGGTGATTGAACATTGCTCGAAGAATTAGATGCCAGTGTTTGAGACAAATAACGAAAGATTTCCACAGGTTCTGCCGAAGTTGTTTTTAAAATTCTGAGACTTTCAATCCCACCGTTAACTAGGACCGAATTCTTTTGCTTTATGTAGATGTTTGAAATGCAAATTAAGTAATTATCGATTGATTTGGCAAATTCAGCCAGAGGAAGCAATGCTGAGTTTGTGCTGATTAATACGTTTGCAATTCGGAACTTTTGAAAGGCTTGTCTCTGAGCTAGATCGTCATCATCATTTTCCAGTTGTTCAGGAACATGTGCTTCTGTCTCTTCTTCGAACACGTCATCATTCTTATCGTATTCCGGAAATCTTGTATTCTGAAATCGTAAACCCGATCTGCTCAGTAATCTTTGCTGTTGCAGGGTCTTCTTCTTTTGGTGTAATTTGACTTTGAAAACACGAGTGAGTTTGCTCAATATTGTTATAATAGTCGGGGCTAGAGGGACGAATGCAATTTTAATAGTATGGATATCAATTATTAAGTCGGCAATATTCTGGAGACCCACGAATGAAGTTTCCAATTTATCCACATGTAATATTAGTGCGTCCTTCAGGTTCTCCAATACATTAGAGCTTTCAGCTGAACCTTTCCTAGCTGATTCCTTTGATGAAGATCCAGAAGATTCTGGTTTTCTTGGATTAGTGGATTGGCTAAAGGCATTGGATGTTGCACTCATATATATCGAGCTGGCTTCCTCGTGGGTATATATCATGCTATCCATCAACGATTCGTCCCCATAGTCGTTGGGATCATCGTCATCATCATTCTCGTCATCTTCACTTTCTTCGTTTGCATTTCTGCCCTGCTTTTCCGGTGGATCACTGTCACTGGCTCCTTTTGGAGTATGGATATTCATACTATAAATCCGGATATTATTAAGCAGTACATGCCTTGTACCGTTGATAGTCTGTATCAGACCGCTGTCAATTTCTATCAATAAATCATGTAAGTCTGATATCAATTTGATCCGAAGGTTTGAAATTCGTATTTGGATTCTCAGAATAGCAATATCGGCAGCCTTTGTCATAACTCCACCCAAAGTTGACGGCCTGGAAGTTACTCCCTCCGATAAAGTATGGGCATCGCCATCTTCCGATGACGAAGTCGACAGTGCCAATTCCTGGCTAGGACTTAGGTAGTCCTCAAAACTATCTTCATCTAGTATCACGGTATTGGCAAGATCAGCAGTGCTCTGAACTAATTGTTGTTGCAAGTGGTTCTTGATATCTTCATTGACATCTAGTGTGGGAGAAAGCACTACTTCCAATCCATTCAAATGGACCAGAACAACGCCACCCCCCATAACTCCGCCCTGGTTCAGGAGCTCCAAGGTCTTTAGCTGGCCATAGCGAAAGTTGAATCCAGGCAATTTTCCTACTTTTTCAGGGTCAATTAGGACATCTTTGATGATAAAGTTATTGAGCGAGACTTCCTCCAAATTGGGCAAATCGATCTGTGAGAAGAGCAGGAGTTTCTGGAGCACATATAGAAGAAGTCTCTTCTGGATATTTTGGGGAATCCAAAATTGCGGACTCATATCTCGTGTTCTTATATATTTATGTTTATGTCTGTGTGTGTTTCTTCGTATGGCGGTGTGGAATTTAGGGGGAGGTGTTTTCCGCTCTTTTTTCCTTCCTGCTTGCCGATTGGCGGTTGTTAGGGAAGCTTCCAATCGTTTCCTCTTATGCAACCTGTTCTTTGCCCCCTATAGTGTTCCACTAAATATCTAGTACTATTTATGTAAAAGGCAAAAAATGAAGCCTCCACAATTTTAGATAATAAGGGCAAGCCATTTTTGATTTACAGCTTCCCCCAAAGTCGACATATGGTAGCGCGAACATGAGATTGTTCTTTATCAGTAGAAATCGATAACCTTAGATAAAGCCACAAAATACAGGCGCACTTGGAATAGTAGTTGTATTATTAGTAGTAGTACTAATTTTACCTATACTCGTTGTTACGAGGGTAACTTCTACCTTCTACACTGGAATACCCATAGGAGTAGGTTTCCAGTCTGGAATAGGCTCGAGAACAAAGTGCAGTCTTGTTTTCTGTCTCTTACGAGATCTTTTATCTTCACCATTAGATGTAGTAGCATCAACAATACTAGTTTCTGTCTTGGAAGATGAAGGAGACGCAGTAATAATGTCATCTAAAGATGGAGGTAATGCAAATTGAGCGAGGGCCTTAGAATTTTCACCTGAAATTTCGTCCACTATTATCTGTTTGAGTTTGGACCCTTTAAGATAACCTTTTACCGAGTTCAACCATTTAAGATATTTTGTGTTTCCTCTAATTTCAGGAAGCACTATCTGCTTCAAGAAAGTCTTCTTTGAATCTCGAATATCGTGACCGGCAGAGATGTCGACACTTTGGCTGATAATAGTGCTTGTCAATTCTTGGTCTGAATACTCCATAATGTCGCAAGTGAGAAATGCACTCCATTCTTGCAACTGATTCCATTCTATGGCAGTCATATCCTCCTGTGTGTCTAAAATCACCATTAACAAATCAAACTTGAAGAGAAGGCCAAACTCGTCTAGTAATGGCCGGTAAAGTTTGATTAACAAAGGGTTGAACTTGGTACCTTTGCCCTGAGAGATCTTTTCTTGAGAGTTGTAGACGAGAAAGTCGTTGCATAGCAATATACGATGCAACAACAGCGGTTCTACCAGTTTTAAGTTCCTTATTATTCTCCAGTACTTAGTCCCAGTTTCTGACGAGTCTCCATATTTGTAGATCATTGATAGATTCAGCTTTCGTATCCTCTTGTAAGACACCAAATAGCTCTTGGCAAATTTGATAGCCTCTTCCTCTGAATCGTTTTCTATTTCTGGTCCTCGATACAGATCTGTGGAGTCTAAGACGTCCCAGTAATGTTCTTTTAACCACTTCAACGCTTGGCAACAGGCGTCACGGAGTAAATCAAGCAGTGCCATCAGCTCGTGGGTCCCCCAGTGTCTGAGTTCAACAAAGAAGCCTGGGAGTTTAATCTGGTGCGCCAAACGGTACAAGGGAGAAGCATGGACCGATTTCTGAAATGGGTCTAGGAGTCCATTAACAAATCGTATTAACGCTGCCGTATACCCTAGTTGCATAGCAGATTCACTTTCTATGGAGTCTAGATCGGTATCTTTTAACTGAAGGGATATGAGAAGCGCCGTTATGCTTACTCCATGAGGAAGTTTAGTGGCTCTAGAAGCAAGTGCGTTTACTTTTAGCACGGCTCTATGTCTCTGTTCAGGAGTTTCTGGATTATAAAACCATTGACGGAGCTGTATGAGCTCGTCCACAGTCCTGTAAGCTTCAATCGTCGGCTCTTTCATATTGAATGCGTGTTAACAATGATCTCCGCAGGACTTTATAAGATGAGAATAATGTTAAGAGTGTGAAATTTAAGAATGCGCGATGGCATCACGAAGTTTTCAAACTAGTCAGAGGACCAAGTGACAAGGTAGGGTTAGATATCCTGGATATTTTACACTACACTAACGGTATAGAGCGGACGAGGAGGACTGGTAAAAGGATTACAGGTTTTATTACTATTGAATGAATTCACCCTAATTTTTTAAACATTTTTGCTGTAGACCTCTCAACTGATGTCCTTTCCTAATAAAATACCCATTCAAGCTAATGACATGTCATACCCCAGAAATATTTTTATTCCTCTCAGTTGAATGCTTCTGAAATGGGATCACCGCCATTAGCAAAATTATAGCCCTTCTTGAAAGTGGCTGGATTATCCAATACATTTAAGATGACTTTAGCCACATCGATCCTGTCAATACTGCCCACACTGTCATTTCCGTCGCCCTTAGCAGGGAGTAAAATCTGCACTTTTCCAGTGCCTTCACCGTCAGAGAGTCTGCTGGGTTTGAGGATAGTGTACTCCAAATTGTCAAACTCATCCATCAAGATCCTATCAGCATAATGTTTGGCAATGTAGTAGTTCAAAATTGGGCTATGGCGCCAAAATGCTCTGGATTCAGCATACACTGCACTAATAAGTACGAATCGTTTAACGTTGGCAGCAGTTGCAGCTTCAAAGACCTTGACAGTTGCATCCAAATCCACTTGTAATAAATTCTTACCTCTAGAACCCACAGTGAAAACAATTGCATCATGAGAAGATACAAGGGATTCAATTTCTGCCGTTGTAGCCGGGGCAAGACTCAAGGTTTCGAATTTGGCATTGGGGTTTAATGTGGCTAAGTGAGCCTGTTGATCTGAATTCTGGATCACTCCTGTTACCTGGTGCTCGGTAGTAGCAACAAGCTTAAGGAAAAGCCGACCAATGTTGCCATTAGCCCCAAATAAGATAATTTTGGTCATTGTTCGCTAAGCTAATTACTGATTCTGTGATGTAAATGTTTACCAACATCTAGCTTGGCATTACTTGTACATGACATATTTAGTTATGGATCAAGGGATGTAACTCATTTTCTTAGGTCAGCAGTTGTCATATTTCCATGATATTTAGTGATCCTCTATAGACTATGCAATTTGAACGATATCAAGGTCTAATTGTATTTCTTTTTCATTTTCTGAGTGCACGTCAATCAAAGTAGACGTAACAATAGAAATGTATTGAATCAAGTTCGGAGTTACTGATTAAGCTTAGGTTTACTTGTTAGATCTGTCATACTAGGAGGGGCAACTCCCCTCTCAGAATGAGGTTTCGGCCATTAGAGATTATGTACTTTGTGGGTCGGTCATTAAGGTTGAACTAACCTATTTTAACTTGAAGGATCTGGTGTAAAAGTGAAAACCCTAACAACCCAAGAAGTCAAGAGTTGTGCGATGTTTACCGGAAATTAATGGAGGATTTCGGAAGTTATCGTCAAGTGCCAACGGAACAAAAAAACAAAATCAGCAAGTGAGGTGAATGACTCGAGCATGGGATGTCCAATATATTAGATACACTAATCACCGGTATGTTATTATAGAGATTGCAGAGCAGTGAAAACGGGAGATGGCAGAGGAACAGGTGTAGGAATAACTTAATGATAGAGAGAGGTACCATCAACAAGAATAGCAACAGTAACAGAACCATAAAACGAGCGTGGAATTATTTACATTACTAGTTTGGTTGTTCGGGAGTTAAGGTTACCTTTTCGCACTCACCCCACAACATTTCGGACTTTACACGTTTTAAATTTGACTCAAACGTGTGACAAGAGGAGAAAGCGTGAAGGAGGAGTTGAGTCGGAGGTAACAGTGTGGAGCTAAGTTACACACTGTATAGCAAGGGCTATGTGGGGGTAACCAGGTTTTAGAAACAAGAATTGTAGACTACACCAAAAACGACAACAAGGTGATTTGATGGGAATTCCGTAAGCCCGAAATTGGGCTCCAGTAAGACATTTCTAAATCATATCAAAAGAGAAGTAGGGTGTTTTAAGTCACGGCTATACTGAAGTGATAGAACCACAGTGGTGAATATATAATGATATTACGATGAGAGGTGAAAACAAATCGACCCAACCAACTTTTCCAGTTGCTATTTCATTAGGTAATTCAGATTACTATGCTATTTCTGATTTTAACCATGCATCACTCAAACCAATTTACACTATTTTTACTACACAGTGACACCAACAATGAAACTGTCAGTTATCACCCCATCACTCTGGAGATTTATGATAGACCACGCCATTAATCACCAACCAACAGAATGGGGCGGGGTGTGTAGTTGCACGACCATCCACATTGGGCAACTCCGCTACATTGCGGGAGGTATAGGGCTGAACAAAGAATGCCCATTGTAATCGGAGTAAGTTAACTGCCGAAAAGGGAGAAGCGAGTACAGCACACTACAAAACTGATTACAGTCTTGAGCTTACCATTTAAATTACTATGTCGAATATTCTTAGATCAATGTGTCTACTATATCTCAGCATGTCTTACCGCAATACTCGACTATGCAACTACACCGATAGCACTCATCTCATGATTACTCTGTAATCAAACGGCCTCTCGACGAAAACTCGAGCCAGGGTCTAAGTCCATAAATAATTCTTCTTCTCACTATTCGGAGTTTAAGATATTCCCCTCGACACAATTTTCGGAATAGCACAAAAGCAGCCTTCCATCTGCCCTTCCAACACCACTGACAACAGCACTATCCGCTAGTGTACATGACACACACTCCGAAACGACGAAGAGGAGGGGGGACACAATAAGGGTAGCATGGTCTCTTTTGTTTCCGTGGAGTGGAGTTTTACTATGGGCCAACATCCGAGAACGTAATGAGAAAAAAAGTAACAACTGAAAACGAATAGTAATAAAAAAACTGGGGTGCAAAAAACTGCATATTCTGCCCCACGATAATCTCGAATAATGCTAACCGCAACCATACCCGAACTCTGGAAATATCGTATACAAGACTCTCCTCTCTAGGGTGCATATTTGCACATATATATAAAAGAGATAGCGTATATCATCTAGAATGTAGAATTTTTTTTGTATCGATTAACTCTTTGTTAGCAAGCTGTGTCGTTTTACAGTCCCTTTTCGCAGCCTTTTCCTTTCATCCAATAGACCTTCTTCACACATGCATTCAGAATCAGGCTCTGACACTCCAAACTCCATCAAGGAAGACTTGACTGGAGGAGTCCCTACTCACAAAGTCACCACTTGCGGTGAAGGAAACGAATTTGTTATTATAGGCAACCACAAGTACTACCGTCATGAACTTATGAAGGCTTTCGCGGGTAACTTCAACCCAGAAAGGCTTTCCCCTTATCCTGTCCATGAGTTTGGTAATGCATCAGCTGTTGCACTTGCCGGATTTGGACTTTCAGCTTTCAGCTTAGGGTTGTACTATGCCGGGGCGATGGGTGTCAAAAGTACTGCTGTGGCTGTCGCCTTGTGTGTTTTCTACGGTGGTCTAGTTCAATTGCTTGGTGGTGTTTGGGAGTTGGCAATTGGTAACTCCTTTGCTGGATGTGCCTTCACTTCTTTCGGTGCCTTCTGGATCGCTACTGGTTGCAACAGTATTCCAGCCTTTGGTATTACTTCCGCTTACGACGGCCACCCAGAAATGTTAGCCAATGCTTCTGCATTCTATTTACTTGGATGGATGATCTTCTCGTTCATGTTGTTGTTGTTGGTATTGAAGGCTACTTGGCCATTTGTTGCTTTATTGACCTCCTTGACCATCACTTTCGCCTTGTTAGCCGCTGCAAACTTTACCGGTACGTCTTCTATTCTTAAGGCTGGTGGTGTCTTCTGCACTATCACTGCATTCATCGGTTGGTACTGTGCTTGGGCCGGTGTTGCCAACAAACAGAACTCGTACTTCACTCCATTGGACTTGACTGTTCCTATTTTTTGCAAGAAAGTGACATGAACGAACATATGTAGCGGGGTCTACGAATCATGATCGTGTTAATGTGAAAACGATCTTGAGTTGAATCATTTTCAAGTTCAAGGGAATTAGAAACTGGGGTTTGGGTTGGTATCATAGGATGCCTTAATTTCATCGATTTTTTATTTATTTATTTTCGCTGTTGCTTTGCCATGGCCAATTTTGTTTTTTTATATTCTATTTGCTCGATTATTTATTAATGATTATTATGATAATAATGGTAATGATGTTTCGTAGAGCAAATAACTAAGAATTAGTGCAAATGTAGGACATTATCTCGAGTATGAGTGTCAATCACTGTACGAATTTTAGCTGAGAACAAGCGCATAGTCTTCTTCAATTTCTTTTCACGGTTCCCATTTGCAGTGAGCAACGATTTGTATCAGTAATAACTTCCCTCTACTACTGTTTTCAAAATTTATTACCTTCTTTGAGTAATACTTATATTATCAGAAAATGATTAATCTCCTGTGTATTTGGAAAGCAAGCAACAGCGCACACTAATACTTGAAAGGTAATTTTTCAATATTTATAATTATTGATATTTGCCGCTCCATTAGCTGTCCAATACCGTCCTAAGTGTCTCCTCATCAAACATGTTGGCTCCGCTCTGTAATGTCTTAGCCAAGAGCACTAACGATTTATCTGTAAAGTCGGGTCTCTTTCTCAATGAATCCATGTCGTTGGCATACTGGGTAGCCATTGCTCTAAGAAAAGACTGGTTTAACTGCTCACGATCGCGCTTCACAGTCTCCTGAATCAGTTCAAGCTCGCCACTATTCACCTTATTAGCAGCAACTTCGCTCAACTTGGTAGATGTGAGTCTAATCTGTTGTACTTGGGAGATTTGGTCGGCATTAAGTGGTTCCGGGGCTAAACCTCTTGTTTGCTGTGGTTCGTCCATTTCAATATCATCGTCAAGCTGGACTTCTTCAACTACTTTTGTGCCCAGCGTAATATCCGAGGACTTAACTTTCTCAGCTTCTGGCTCCGAATCCGAAGATGACGATGAACTTGATTCTGAATCTGATGAAAAATCCTCTGTTCTTCTCTTCTTTTTCTTTCTTCTGTTATTCTTGACATTTTCTCGCCTCTCATTCTTTTGTATTATATCTGATGGCATTTTGCTTTAAGTGCATGCAATTTTATTTGAGTTGAAGCTCAATACGTATTTACTTATGGCGATGAGCATCAATTATCACCAACTAAAATTTGAAGTATCAAATTTTCCTGCATATATTATTACATATACCTGGATTATGTTACATACTATGGTACAATTGGCATAGTACTTAACTACGAAGTTTTTGATTTTTTAACACCAGAACCTCCAGGACCAGCCGATTTCCTCTTCTTGACCATTGACGTCAAATCGTTAACACCAGCCTCAGACTTATTCTTCTTTTTCTTGATGCCATTAGTCAAATCGTTAATTGCTGGTACACCTCTTTCTTCCTTCCCCATAGCACTGGCGACTTCTCCCAAGATACCCAGTAAAATCTCTGCCTTTTGTCGTTGTAATTCCTCATCCGGGTCTCTATTAAGTTCATTATACCGCACTGTCAAATCTTGAATTAATTCCTTGTACTCCTTTATCTTATTTTCATCCGATTCATGATTGATACGAGTTTCCACAGAGTCAATGGCTTTTTTCATTTCCTTAGTTGCCTTTTTGCGCAGGTCGGGGTCTTCAACGCAGAATTCAAGTGCCAATGAAAGCTTATAGTGAGATTCTGAGATCAATGCCGAATTTTTTGGATTGAAGAGTTTCAAACGTAACTCCAACGCCTTCTCTAAGTCTGCAGCTGCTTGGGTGAAGTTTTCAGTTTCGAGAGACACTTCTCCCAATATATCGTAGGTTTCTGATAATTTTTTCAATGTCTTCACATATTCATTTTCAGATTCATCTTTATCGGATTTCAAAAATGGCTCTGTAAGATCCTTACTCTCAGACTCCACGTGCTTGAGACGGGTTTCGAAGAGCGATCTAGCCAAGTCTAGTATTTCCCAAGCCACTTCAAAGTCGCTCTGCTCATCTTCTTCTTGTTCTTGTGGTTGTTCTTGATTATCATCCTGTTCGTCTTCCTCATCTTCTTCTCCATTTCCTTCCTCGTCTTCTTCTGCATCATGCACCCCTTCGTTCTCATCTTCTTCTGCTAATGGTCCATCGTCGTAGAATTGGAAGTTCCCTTTCCCCTTTTCCTCCTCTTCATCATGTCCGTTTTCGTCAGCCTTCGTCTCGTCGACACCAGCACTGCCTCCGAGAATCTGGGAGTGCAAAACTGTGTGCTGGTATAATGCATTTCCATAGAAATATAACAAGTCTGGATCGTCGGAGCCATGTTCCCCATTGTAGATTTCGCACGCGTCACCATACTTTTCAGCTGCCTTCTCATATTCTTTATGTGCGTAATCCCTAGCAGCTGAGCCAAGTAACTCAGTAATCGCGTCCGAATACGTCATTGCTGATCAATGCTATATAGATGGTACACTGTTCAAGGTATTGCAAATGCAATTATAGAGAACAGTTTATAGTGGAAGGTTAAGCACCATCATATAATAATTTCCCAAAACTAAGTACTACGGTTCTGTGGCATCTTCTTTCACACTCTTTCCTTTTCCGTAACCCAGGTTTACGATCCCCCAGACTAACGTGTGTGACACATTTTCAATCCACCGTAAATAGGCCTTCCCAATTGGAGATAAGTAGTACCAAGCGAACTAACGCTGGTTCCACAGCAACGCCTAATTGAATTGAGCCAGACTTAACTTACATAGGCAAAGGAAAAGACTACAATATACCCGAGATTCGAAGAGTTTCTTGGGTTATTGAAATCGTTGATAAAAGTACCACTGTGTTTCAGGGCATTTCACCTATAATCTTGACAGGAGTAACAGTTCAATGAGCGGGTATAGAACATCCGGAAGAGTAGGACGAAAACCGCCTCCAGATTTGGTCGAAGAACAGCCTCTGGTCGCTCCACAGTCACCACAGTCATACTCCTATGATGCTCCATCCTTGCAGGTCTCAAACCAGTTTTGCCCATATCCTGTGAACTCCAATTTGGAAGTAGGCGAACTTGATCCGGAAGATCCACAGACGATCCAGACCAACCAATATAAATATACATCTGTCTATTCCAATAACAGCAATGGTTACATATGTCCCAAAAACAGTCGCAGTCCTTCCAGACTGCCGCAATCCACTCCCTTCATTCATCTGACTTCACCTCTGCACCCAATTCACACCCAGGAACCATGGGGAATACAGCACCAACGGTCGTACAGCAATCATAGCTCGGCTGATGACAGCTACAGTTCCAACTCAAGTCTGTACGACCATATGGCTTCGAAGGAATCGTTTATTTCCCCGACTATTGCTAAACCCAAAGGCCCTAAATTGCCTGAATGGAGGTCCTACAGAGAGAGATCTGGTTTCCAGGGACTATCACTGTCAGGAAGTCAACGACAAGTGTCAACGGAATCTCAATCCACCATTCTTCCTGAAGATATTACATCTCCACAGTCTCTGTCTTCAATGTCATATTACCAGGCACCCATTAATTCGAATCCTAATTCTAGTATAATTAGCGATACTACAACCCAACAGCCAACTTTTGACAAAGTCGGAGGATATTTTGACATTAGTCCTTCACAAGTGACTCCTGTTCAAAGACAGCCTGCTATGTCGCCTCTGACGTCGTTTCAGTCTTCGCAGTCTGATTATGAACAAGTTTTTATTCCTCCCGATGGTCCAGGGCAGGTTCAATATACTCTTGATTCGTTTAACGAGAGTCCGATTCCTCCTGAACAGTTTTACACTGATATATCCTTTGATGAACATTCTCCTGAACTCGCATGTGCTCTGGAAGCACTGTTTCAGGAACTTTCTGGTCATTCCATCAGAACAGTAACTTCAGACTATAGTTATACTGCACTGTCACCTGCATTGTACTCCAATAAGGAAGGTAGCTTTCTTGGCCATTCTGATTCCATAAGCAGTCGCTATTCAGAAACAAGAAATACGCAAAAGGTTCCAATATCTGTATCTCCTGCGAAATTGGATAGAAGCTCGACTCTCGGCAGGATACCATTGGATCGAAATTCAACCTTGTATGCTCCATATAATTTTTATAATGCTGAAAGCGTGGAGAACAGTTACCCTCCTTATAATAATGATGAGCATCCTAACTTGGTTGATCTTGATTTTCCTGAGCTACTTTCCAGCGATTCCGATTTTGAGGCTGACGAAGATGTCACCCATATGGCAGATATTTTAGACTATGAGACACCCGAGAGATCTGTCTCATTATCAACGGCAAGCGCTGACAACTTCGAGTTACCTAGTTTGAAGGAGCTTCCCCCTATACCATTAGACCTTCCAAAGTTGCAATTCTCTGCCACGGCTTTGCATTCTCAGCACTTCCTTAAATGTAAGGAGGTATCCCACTTAAGCAATGTCTTCCAATGGTCTTTACTTTTGCATTCCTGGTCTAATGGTGAGATCATTAGAAGAAAGGAGTTTCGGAATGCCTTGCGGAAATTATTAGGGTTTCATAGAAAGGATGTTCCTGTGGATGTCATCATTCGAAATGCAGATCAAATTATGCGTTCATTTGTGAAGTCTGGTGGTATTCAGTATAGCACAAAGGGTGTTGAGGTTACACGACAGGGTGAAAATAATGAGGTTCTCAGTAACAAACAAAAGAAAGATGAAGCCATTGTCATTTTTAATGCAAATGCTATTGTCAATGGTGTTCTACCTGATTTATCTCCCTGTTATGGATTCTCACGAGGGCATGAACCTGAGGAAACCTTACGTTGTTTTTCAAAAATCTGCTTCCTCAATAGTAAGATAGAATACGAAGAACAGTGGAAGAACATGGACATTAATAATCTTAAGCTTGGATCAGATTGGGAAGCCCATTGGAAGTGGACAGCTGATGAATTAAAGAAATTAGACTTGAATATGATTAAACGGCAGTCCCATATATTCGAGCTTTTTAAGAACGAACAAGCATTCAATAATCAGGCGAAAGTTTTCATTAATGACTTTGCACCCATCTTTATTCAGGTTGTTGAAAAATTAATTGGACCCAAAAACATTATCCTGCTTTCGAATTTGCGTGATGATATGTTGCAACCAGCGAAAGCCTTGTATGAGATGCATCGCGATATGCTCTTTTTGCCTTTATTGCGAATTCTTAAGGACGAAGGAAGATTTATTTCCAATATTAATGGAATAGTGGATCTTTATTGCGCATGGGCTAATGAGGTCCGTCCAGCTATTCTTAAGCATGCAGAAATGATGCCTTATATTGAAGGCTTGATGATGAATGACGCTTTGAAGAGATGGGTCAATGAACTGTCTCGACAGATTCCAATTCTTATAGATGCTCGTTTGGATGCATCTATGTTGTTACGGCAATTGTTTAATTCCCGGTTTTATCGATTACCAGATGGGTTTAAAAATGTTAGGAAATCTTTTGAAGAGGACGATGTGGAGTATGAGGCTTTGTCAAGAGCAAAAGCAGTAATAGAATCGATCACAAGTGAGATTAATGAAGAAGTTAGAAGGTCTGAGAACAAATTTGCATTGAAGGGTATCGCTAAGCGACTTCAATGGGGAGTTCGAAAGGTTGATATTCATTTAAATTCTCCTGAGCGACATTTTGTTTTCAAGGGGGATTTAAAAAAGAAAGACTTGGTCAAAAAGACTGTAGAGCATGTTATCTTATTAGACAACTATCTTCTTATTACTGAAAGGGTTTCTGGTGATATATTTAGAGTGGTGGAAGCCCCAATTCCAACTGCGTACTTACTCATTGAGGATCGTGATAAGGATCATGTTGACATGGCTCACGCCAGAAAACTGCCAATCTCAGGTGCTCAAGATAGCCTGGAAATTCCAGATTCAGATGTGTTTTCATTCAGAGTTCGTTACGCTGGACATAATAAATCATATATTTTCTCAACCAAGCAAGAAAGGGAAAAGACAGAGTGGCTACGAAATTTGATGAAGGTGAGATCCAACATATCATTGAAATTACAAAAGGTGCAAGTGTTTGACGTGAGGCTGATCTCAAATACTTGCTTTGCCTATGATGTTGTTAGTAAAGTCAATAAATTGCAGCTTTGTGCTGACAATGATCCAATTGAAAAAATGTCTAGTGAATCTTTAAAATACTTGAAAACTTTAGACTACAGAGGAGATTTGTACAATTTTCCAAAGGCGTTTAACAGTTTAGAGTATGGTAAGGTTAACTGCGCTACATCTGTTGTCTATCAAGGGTGCCATTTTTATTTTGTTGGCATGCTTTCTGGTATTTATTGTACTGACTTGAAGAAGAGATGGAAGAAAGTTGCATCTCAGGAAGCTAGTAAAATGGATGCCGATCCTAATGCCCAATTACTTGTGGTATTATCAAATAAATCATTGAAGTATTACCTGCTTAAACTGTTGATCGAGATATTCATGGACAAGAAGGAATACAAAACTTGTGTCACTTTGGATCGGGGACTGGTGAATATCTTTGAAATGGCGCCTCATGCTGGACAGATGACATTAATTACAGCTAAAAAGAAATCTAACTCGGCTACCAACTTTAAGGTGTTGGTTCCTGGATGTGATAAGAGAGGTGTGTTTACTTCTTTTAAAGAGCTCAAGAAGTTCTATGTTCAAGCAGAGTGTTACGGTGTGAGTATTTTCAATCTGACCTTTGCAGTTCATACTCAGAAAGGTTTTGAGATTTTGGCATTGAATAATCTTATTCCTCAATCGATTCCAGTGCTTCCGCAAGTTTTTGATCCCCAAGGGAAGATATTACCTGCAGTCACCGTTGCCCATATTCAGTATACTATCGATAGTATCAGGAAAGCTGTTCTGCATTCCAATGTCAAACCTATGGGTATGTTCAAGCTAGCCAACTGTAATGAGTTAATGTTAGTGTACAATGATTTTGCTGTTTTCACTGATAAGATGGGCAGGCTTTCAAGATATGATATGCATCAGTTTGGGTTTAAAGCAGACTCTGTTGCTTTTGTCGATAACTATTTGATCTTGGTATGTGATCAAGTGATTGAGGTTTGGTGTGTTAGTTTGAAGCCAGGAGCATCTAACGTTTTGATGCAAGTTATTGTTGGAAAAGACATTCGTCGCATTGGCTCTGGCCAGCAGTTATACTTTGCCATGGCTAATCCTAAGGTTCCAGGACTTCAATGTATATTTGAGTTGGTGTTGCGCAGGAAAACGGGCGTTTAGAAGCACGGGCTTCTGGGCCAATGTACAATATGTAGCAATAGTATTATTTCTAAGAGAAATTGCATTTATTATAATTATCAACTGGTCAAAATCCAAGTAAATAGTGAAGAAAACAACAGAAAAAGAACAAGAAAAGAAAATTTCCAATAATACTCCATTTAGAAATATTCATATAACTAAGTCATCATGATGCATATGCAATACCTGATTCTGGATTCTACTGCTGTGTTTTATGTCTTGTTTTTCTCTGTCTAACAATTACAACAGCGACCTTCAATTATCACATTCTTCCACTAGTTCACTACTATCATTCTGATAGGTAAATGAAGTTTTCTTCATATTATGTGACTGGCCTCTACTGCCGTCCTAATCCATCCCATTGGTCTCTACTTTCATATGGATACACCACTACACCACTACACCACTACACCACTACATACAAAATTCGGAGTGGGAAGTTGATTATTTCGCTTCCCCATATTTTTCCCCGTATTTTCGATACCGATGTCAGAAATCGGAGTCAGATTTAGGCCGAGGAAGAGCGGGGGAAGCAAATAGCTCACTTGATATTTAAATGCTACTTAAGGAACACATCTATACCTCGTAGATATATTTATCATTATAAAAACCAACAACACCTCCAGTTACTGATAGCAGGAATATCAGCATAAGACAACTCAATAGATAAAGACAATTTTTCATATATTCAATCACTAAGCAACGATGGTCGACTATAACGTAAACGGAAAAGTGGCAGTGGTCACCGGTGGTACCCGTGGTTTAGGGCTCTACAGCGCAGAGATCCTTGCTTTGAATGGAGCCAAAACTGTCGTTATCACTTCCAGAAAGGAAAAGGCATGTCAGGAAGCAAAGGCATATTTAGACAAGGTGATTAAGGAAGCCGGAAGGCTGACAGAAGTGATTGCCATAGCAGCCGATTTGGCAAATGAGAAGGATTGCCAGAGATTCTTTGATGAGACTGTCAAACGTGTCGACAAGGTGGATATCTTAGTGGCTAATGCCGGGGCCTCTTGGGGTGCTCCTTTGGGTGAACACCCTATTTCTGCTGTTAAGAAGGTTTTGGACTTGAATGTGGTGGCTGTCTTCCAATGTATTCAGTTATTTACACCATTAATGGAAAAAGCTGGTACTCCTGAAGATCCTTCTAGAGTCTTGATCATGTCTTCTGTGGCCAGTATTTCTCCAATTGACGTTGCTGGTGTCTACGGGTATTTGGCTTCTAAGGCTGGTGTATCACACATGGGAAAGAACTTGGCCATACAATTGGGTCCCCATAATATCACCGTCAATTCTTTGGCCCCAGGCTTCTTCCCTACCAAGATGTCTAACGGTGTGTTAGAGGTTGCTGGTGAAGTCTTGACAGAGGGAAACCCAAGAAGACGTCTTGGTGTCAAGGAAGACTTGCAGAATGCTGTTTTATTCTTGTGCGCTAAGCAGTCTAACTATATTAACGGGATTGTGTTACCTGTTGATGGTGGGGCACATTTGGGAATGCTGGGAGCTAAGCTCTGATTTCTACTGATAATGTTGGTACCAGTGAATGCCATGAAACTGTAATAAGGGCCGTTTTTTGCCTAGTATTAAGCTATCTATTACCCCAGTCAACTATGATACAGAGCCATAGGAACATCCGTGTAAAAGTAGTTCAGGGTAAGAATTATTGAAAGAGGAAACATGTGGTTAGAAGTTTTACGTTTTACCCTTCCTCAGATGGGAATAGGTTAATACTTTATACATCTGAGATACACCAGTATATATTTGCTTATGTAGGCCCTTTCAAAAGACAAACATAGTTTATCATGAGTTTTCTTTTTTTAAAAAGTAGTAAAGATTTTATTTCGGGACTTTTACCTGAAAGTGCATTATTTTCGGCCCGCTGACGATATAACTATATCGATCGTACACTACACTATATATTTGTAATTATATTCTGATTTATCTCTCCATACCTAAGACTTTTCCTACTCTGGGTTTTAGTAATACTACATTTTCTTTGTTGGAAGTCATTAATATGTCCAAAGTTGTTCTTCTTACTGGTGCTTCTAGAGGCATAGGGGCCTCTATAGCTCGCAAAGTTCTTGCCGATTCGTCAAGTAAATTAGTTGCCATAGCTAGAACATCAGAAAAGCTCGAAAGATTAGTTGCAGAATTTGGTGAAAACCGCGTTGTGATCGTGGTCGGAGATGTCTGTGATCCTAAGGTGGCTAAGAGCGCTGCTAAACAGGCAATAGATCGATTTGGACGTTTAGACGCATTGGTTCTAAATGCTGGTGTTTTGGACCCTGTAGCTCCTATAGCCGAAGCTGATATTACCAAATGGAAACAGTTGTTTGATGTCAATTTCTTCAGCATAGTTACGTTGGTTGCAGAGGCAATTCCACAACTTAGAGCTTCCAAAGGGAAAGTTATTGCAGTTTCTTCTGGTGCATCAACTAAACCCTACAGTAGTTGGGGAGCTTACGGAGCATCTAAAGCTGCGTTGAATCACTATATCATGTCATTAGCCTCTGAGGAACCGGATATCCAGGCAATTTCTGTGGCCCCTGGTGTGGTAGATACTCAAATGCAAACGGATATCAGAGAAATCTTTGGCAGTAATATGACCACTGAGGGTTTGAAGCGGTTCACAGATTTGAAGGAAAACAACCAGCTTCTTCATCCAGATGTTCCAGGCGCTATTTATGCTGGACTTGCATTGAATAAGTGGCCAGAGGGAATCAACGGACAGTATTTGAGATATAATGACGCTGTCTTGGCAGAATTTCAATCATAGCTCTAATTGAAAGATTGGAATGTATGTAGTAGTTTCTACATTCAAAAAGACAAACATCAATATTATTGATACAAATTCATGCAAGAACGCTGATTCAATCCATGTGTAAAATACAAAGAAAGGTAACAACAAGTGGTTACATACTTGACATATTCAAACTTCATTCCATATGTTCTTGCATAGATGCAACATATAGTAGAGTACTTCAGTAATCATACACTTTGATCTGATCGCGTTCTGGAAAAAAAAACAGGAACCTGATCTTGCAAGTGGTAATTATCATTTTTCACAGATAAAACTATTGCATCTGTCTTACCAAACAAAAAGATCTGGAATATAAAATCCCTTAGAACAGTGTACATAGCACCCTAACATGTTTGCCAGAACCTTCCCCTCGTTCAGCAGAGCTATTGTCAGCAAACAAGCTGGTCGTTTGTTGGCTACTCCTTCCCTTGTTAGATTAAACTCGACTGGTCTGAGACCACCAAGAAGAAACAACGGATGGATTGTGGGTGCTTTCCTCTTGGCAGGTCTCGGATTTGCTGGTACTTTTGTCTATGCATTGACACCTAAGGAAAAGGTCAAGGGACCAACCTTCCCTGACGGCAAAGTTTCTGTCATCTTTGTTTTAGGTGGTCCAGGTTCGGGTAAAGGTACTCAGTGTGCCAAGTTGGTGAAGAACCATGGGTTCGTGCATCTTTCTGCTGGTGACTTGTTGAGGGCAGAACAGACGAGAAAAGGTTCTAAGTACGGTGAGTTGATTGCAACTCATATTCGTGAAGGGACTATTGTTCCTCAGGAAGTGACCATTGCCTTGTTGGAACAGGCTATCCAAGAAAACTATGCCCAAGGTAGTTCCAAGTTCTTGATTGATGGCTTCCCTAGAAAGATGGACCAGGCAATCACCTTTGAAGATACCATTGCCAAGTCATCGTTTACATTGTTCTTTGAATGTCCTGAGGCCATCATGTTGGAGAGATTGATGGAAAGAGGAAAGACAAGTGGAAGAACCGACGATAACATCGAGAGTATCAAGAAGAGATTCAGAGTGTTTGTCGACACTTCGATGCCAGTTGTTGATTACTTCGATAAGCAGGGTAAAGTTGTCAAGGTCAGGTGTAACAACAGTGTCGACCAGGTGTATGCTGATGTTGAGCTGGCCTTGAAGACCAGAAACATTTAGATGCATTTTAAAGGTAAATAAAATGCAAGAGCAAAAAAAATAATAAAAAAATGCAAATTTAGAACGCTAAAACAATTATAGGAAAGAGAGATATGAGAGAATAGACCTCCTGATCGTATTGATAGATTATTCGCCTTTTATTACAATTATACCCCCAGCCAACGTAATTCACTTTGAATAAAATAGTAAAGTAGGAAGAACTGTTGCAAGTTCGATTTCGATGTAGGAATTGATGTCTCACGTGAAGACAGATTTGAGTACTTATTTTCTCAAAGATCAACATCTCCAGAACCACCTTTTCAGCCCCTATCCACCCTATTTTACACCAAACTAAAGATGATTGAAACAGGACTTCCTCCCGGATGGAATATCAGATTGTCCCGTACCAAGGGTAGACCCTACTTTTACAATTCAGGAACGCTGGAAGCAACATGGGATCCTCCATTTGGTGCTGACAAAGACAAGGTAGAAAAGTACATTGAAGATTATGCACGCAACGGCAACAAGCCTGTTGTGGGTACCGATGGAAAGATCCGTGTATCGCATTTGCTCATCAAGCACAGGGACCTGAGAAAGCCAAAATCATGGAAACTGCCTGATGGCATTGACATTACACGGGACGAAGCTATCCGCATCTTGAATAACCACAAGATGGCAATTTTGAATGGTGAAGCCAAATTGGAAGATTTGGCAATAACTGAAAGTGATTGTTCTTCTCACTCCCAGGGGGGTGATTTGGGATTCTTCGGTAAGGGGCAGATGCAACCTTCATTTGAAGAAGCTGCTTTTGCTCTTAATGTGGGAGAGATGAGTGACATTGTTGAATCTGATAGTGGAGTTCACTTGATCCACAGGACAGCCTAGAGTGGGTGAATGTTGTATATCAGAATTATAGGGTAAGCTAAATACAAAAAAAAAAAGATTGTTTCCAAACTACATGTTTATAGACATTTGTATAATTATATGGTAGTAATAACGTGTATGTCACCATAACATATGTATATGATATACAAATTGGAATATTGCAACTGTCTGAAAAGCAAATTACAAACGGTTCTCAGTCATAGTGTATTCTTTCCTTTAGAAGCATAACATTGTAAGTTCATTTCTAAGTGTGAGTTATCTAAATAATTCAATTAATACTCAATACCAATTCGCATCAACAGTTTTCATCTCCTAAAGTCCGGTAATGTCCGGTAATATCCGGTGATATTGATAGCTAAAACTAACACTATACTTACGCTTTCAAGAAGCCCACGGCTTGTCCCTGAAGTTTAGTTGACTTCCCTTATTGTTGACCAGGAAACGCATACTAGTACATTTGCCCATAACTTTTTTTGCAGTAGTGGTAATTTACGAGTATACAATAACATTAGGCACTCCCAGATTATACGAATACATGCCACTATTGCTACAACTACTACACATATCAATTACTACATATCTCACAGAATTGCAAATACCTACAACTGCCATACCTACAACTGCCCAATATCACCACTGCTTATTACTACTACCCAAACTAATCATTGGCTACCCATGTCTTTGTCCTTTGTCGTGCCCCTTACCCACACACTCCTGAGGCTCCTCAATTGAGACTGTTCCGTTGGGTTCAAACGCCGTTCTATGTAAGGCTCCGCTTATAACCTATACCATTCGCTGCCGTCACTGCCCCGGTCCGGAGTCTAAGCTTTTGCTCCAGCGATTGCAATCCAAATCCCAATCCCATTTGCCATTCCCAACTCGACCTATGCTATCACACTATACGGCATCACTGTTGCTTCGTCCATTTACCGCGACGGCGCTTTTGGGACGAACTTTGAACAAACGAAAAATCCCCCACATAAAGCGAGCACTTTCCCTGTGGACTTATTCTTCCTCTACCCGTAAGAACGAACCAGCGTTCATAGAATACAAACTCAATCCCGGTTTTCTCACCCGAATCCGGTCATATCAAGTCCTACCAAAACGCAATTACTGTCTGTACCATAGGATGTGCAGATACTCAGGAGACGCCTTGTCAGGACAAACCGTCCCCTCCGAAAGAGAGGTGTTGCCCACCAACGTTAAACCCACCCACTATGATCTTACCTTGGAACCAAAGTTTGACGGGTTCACCTTCGATGGGGAAGAGACAATTGACTTTGATGTGAAGGAAACCTCTGACTACATCACATTGAACACCTTGGAAATTACTATCCATGAAGCTGCTATTAATGGTGAAAAGGTCACCGATATCACCTACGATGAAGCAAAGCAACGTGTCACCTTTAAGTCCCCTACCGAATTTAAGGCAGGTACCCAGACTAAATTATACTTGAAGTTCACCGGTGAATTGAATGACAAGATGGCTGGTTTCTACAGATCATCCTACACCGAGGATGGGAAGACTAAGTACTTGGCCACTACCCAAATGGAGCCCACTGACTGCCGTAGAGCATTCCCATCCTACGATGAACCTGCTGCCAAGGCTAAGTTTACTGTCCATTTGATAGCCGATAAGAACTTGGTGTGTTTGTCCAACATGGATGAGAAGGAAACAGTGTCTATTTCTGACACTAAGAAAAAGGTATCCTTCAACACCACTCCTTTGATGTCCACTTACTTAGTTGCCTTCATTGTTGGTGACTTGAAGTATGTTGAGGATCTTTCATTCAGAGTCCCAATCAGGGTGTATGCAACTCCAGGCTCTGAACACTTAGGTAAGTACGCTGCTGATATTGGTGCTAAGACCTTGAAGTTCTTTGAATCCAAGTTCGACATTCCATACCCCTTACCAAAGTGTGACATGGTAGCTATTCACGATTTCTCAGCTGGTGCCATGGAAAACTTCGGTTTGATTACCTACAGAACTGTCGACTTGTTGATTGACCCTGCAAACACCAATGTCCATACCAAGACCAGAGTCACCGAAGTTGTCATGCACGAATTGGCCCATCAATGGTTCGGTAACTTGGTGACTATGGATTTCTGGGACGGTTTATGGTTGAACGAAGGTTTTGCTACCTGGATGTCCTGGTTTGCCTGCGACTCATTGTACCCCGAATGGAAGGTCTGGGAATCATATGTTTCTGATTCCTTGCAACAAGCTTTGTCCTTGGACTCCTTGAGAGCTTCTCACCCTATTGAAGTTCCCGTGAAGAGAGCTGATGAAATTAACCAAATTTTCGATGCCATTTCCTACTCCAAGGGTTCTTCTCTTTTAAAGATGATCTCAAAGTGGTTGGGAGAAGATGACTTCATCAAGGGTGTTTCTAACTACTTGAAGAAGCACAAATGGGGTAACACTCAAACATCTGATTTGTGGGAATCTTTGAGCGAAGTTAGCGGTAAGGACGTTGTCAAGGTTATGGATATCTGGACTAAGAACATTGGGTTCCCTGTTGTCCAAGTAGAAGAATTGGGTGATGGTAAGCTTAAGATTACCCAGAACCGTTTCTTGGCTACTGGTGATGTTAAGCCAGAGGAAGATAAGACTTTATACCCAGTTTTCTTGAGTTTGAAGACTTCTGAGGGTATTGATGACTCCTTAGTATTGGATGAAAGAACAAAAACTATCGAATTGCCCACTTCTGATGACTTCTACAAGATCAACGCTAACCAATTTGGTATCTATCGTACTGCTTACCTGACTGACCGTTGGACCAAGTTGGGTCAAGCTGGTGTTGATGGTAAGTTATCTGTTGAAGACAGAACTGGATTGGTGGCTGATGCCGGCTCTCTTGCCTCTTCTGGGTTCATCTCCACTGTTGCCTTGTTGAACTTGGTTAAGTCGTGGTCTAGTGAAAACAACCATGTTGTCTGGGATGAAATCTTGACTAGAGTGGCTGCTCTTAAGGCTGCCTTGATGTTTGAAAATGAAGAGTTGAACTCTGCTTTGAAGGCACTTACTCTTGACTTGATTAGCAAGAAGTTGCAAGAAGTTGGTTGGGAATTTTCAGATGTTGACACCTACGATGAACAGCAATTGAAGTCTTTGTTGTTTGGTTCCGCTGCTGCGTCTGATCACAAGGAGGTTGTTGCCTTCTCTAAGGATGTCTTTGCCAAGTTTGTCCAAGGTGATAAGAAGGCTGTCAACCCTAACATCAGAGCTGCTATTTTCAACACTGTTGCAAGAACTGGTAACATGGAGACGTTTGATCAATTGTACAGAATTTACACCAAACCAGATTCTATTGAAGAAAAGTTGGATGCTTTGAGAGCTTTGGGTAGGTTCACAGATCCTGAAATACTTGACAAGGTCACTGGTTTGTTGTTACAAACTTCTATCATCAAGCCACAAGATATCTACATTCCTATGCAAGGTATGAGAACTCACAGAGCTGGTGTCGAAAGGTTGTGGAACTGGATGTTGTCTAACTGGGATGCCATTTACAAATTGTTGCCTCCTGGGTTGTCTATGTTGGGTTCCGTTGTGATTATTTCTACCTCTGGATTCACCAAGCCAGAACAAAAGAAGGCTGTTGAAGACTTCTTTGCTACCAAGGACACCAAGGGTTTTGATCAAGGGTTAGCTCAATCTTTGGACATCATTACCTCTAAGATTTCCTGGGCATCTCGTGACAGCGATGTTATTGCCAAGTGGTTATCTGACAATGGATACGACAGCAAGAGCAAGCTCTAGTTAATTTTCCAAATTTTCTTGTCAGGTGATTAATGTACGTATTTAATGCACAACAATGATGACGAAAATATTAGTATCAATTCCTATTACTACGAAAATGATGTTGATGACGATTTCTATATGTACCATAAATGCGTCTGGGTATCACTCCTTTTCTAAGGGATTTCCCCTTCAATATGCATGAAGCGTACTATCAATATGAACTGGTCCTCTTCAAATGGGAACATCTGTCTGAATTTGTAGATATGTTTCCATCTCTTAGCGTTCATGGTTTCAGACTCTCTAATAAGCTTACTCCAAAAATGGACCCCACCAATGTGTTGTCTAACAGTATTTTGTGACAATTCTATGCCAAATTTATCGATAAACAAGGGCATTCCGGCCTGTCTCTGCAAGAACACTATCCAGATAAGAATATGACCAATGTACGCAAGAACTGAATAATCCAAGTTATTGCGGTGGATATTCTTGTTGGATGGAGTCAATTTTGTTCCTGTGGTGTCCAAGGTGATTTCTTCGTATCCACCAATTAATTCAAGAATGGGATAATCGGCATTAATCTTTCTGAATCCCTGCGACTCGTAGAGGGCCACATAGATACAGAGTTTGAAGAACATCACTTGGTTATCGTGGTTTGCAAAGAACGTATCCGAATATTTCTGGACAAAGTTGAGGATATTTGTAGTCATCTTACTGGCCTTGGAAATGATGGTTTTCACCTTAACATCGCTAATGCCAAGTTTCAAGATCTGCTGTCTGGAAATACCGATGATTGTCTTAACCAATGGTGCCCCCAACAAGGTTGTGTTGTATTTCCCATTGAGATTGGATTTGGTGGACCGCAACAGGATATTGAAGGGGTTCGCAGGGGTAATTGGAGGAACATCTTTAGTTTGTAATGGTTGCAGTGGCGATGACTTGGATGGTTCTGGACCTGGGCTACTTTTCGCTATTTCTTCTTCTGCTGGGGGGGCAATGTTCTCATCGGTGGTGCGTTCCAGATCGGTCGACTTCTTCTTGTACTTTCTGCCCCTTTTTTTCGATCTTTTGTTGGAGGTGGCTTCCGGTGATATTGTGCTTGTGGTATCATCGTTTAGGAGGGAATTATCAATTTTGTTCGAGTCGCAGTGCACTGGAGTTATAGGAATAGTTTGTACGTTTGGGTCAGTGGTGACTTCAGGAGACTTCACCTTGGACGAATTGGAGCTGTCGATTTCTTCTAATGATGATTCTGCGGAATCAGCCCAAGTAGTAGCATTAGTGAAAGATTCTTCAACTACTGTTGATGATGATCTTTCCAGAACGATGTGGTGCAAGTCACGCTCGGATGTCGACTCAGATTCGTTGCAAACACCGTCTGTTGCAATGGTGACAGAAGTGATAGAAGTCAGACTGGTACAATCCAACTCGTCCACGAAATGCGACTTATGGGATAAAGGCGATGGGGTCTCAAAACAGACTCTATTAATAGTAGAGGAGCCCAGGAGGGTGTGATCCTCTGGACTGAGCACTTGAGTCATTTGTAGAATACAGCAGATATATAGTCACAGTGAAGTGGAGTCTTTGACCAAAAAGATAAGCTCTAGAATATGGCAGTCTACCTTTTTTCACTCGGTCAACTTGGTTAAGTATTTCCAAGATTATGACTATGCCTGGTTTTCAAAATGAGTACTCAAGCGATAGGCCCCTGAAATGACGCGGTGCAACCAGAAAGTAAGTGGGTGCCAAAAAAGTACTAGTATTGGATTCGAGTTTCTGGATTGAACGGCGTCGATAGATACTTATGCGTGCTTGTTTTAAATATGTGCTCTCCCCACTATTGTTGTTGTACCATGTACGTCGATGATGTTAGTAAAGCGACGCGGTAGGAATTTAGTGGAGTGCAAAAACGCGCCGGTCGAGGTGCACTCCCAGTCGAGCTGAAAGCCTGGATTTGTCGTTGAGAGATCAATAGAATAGAACCCAAATAGGTGTAGGAACATTGTATGAATTGCCACAAGAGTGGAGAGTATTGTAAGCCTGTGTTGTGCAATAGTAGAAATGGTTATGGCGATTTAAGACCGTAGCAATGGTGCTTTATTGCTGGTCCATGTGGGATTCTATTCATTGTGATTTGGAACGCGAAATCTCAAAGGACAGGAGCAAATTACATCGATAGGAAATACATGGATTTTATAGTATAGACCTGTAATACTTGAATACTGCGGTAGTAGTAGCAATTCTGAAAAGTGCTGTAAATATAAAACTTCTGCTAAATTTTAGTGTATTCAAAAGACAAAAGCCATTGAATATTCATATGATAAGAATCTGGATTTTATCAATAGATCCAGAACCACAAACCTTTTACTATTAAAAGGTGGTATGGGACATATACACGTCCTTCTAACTTTGGCTCAGCATGTGTTTCTCGGGTTTGCTTTATTATGCATAGGGAACACAGATTCTGGATATGATGGAAATTCCTCCTCTATTTTGTAGTAGTTGTATGGGCACTGTATGTATAATGGGAATCGATTTGGTTGTGGAAACACATATACACACCTGCCTGAAACAGAATTACGTAAGTCTTTGTCTAAAAAGCACAATAGTTTTCTTATAAGGCTTTTACCAATGTCCGCCAAATTCGTTTAATTGCTGAATTCTTCAGGTGCAACTCTTTGTACATTGTACATAGATATAAATAAAAACTTTTGTAAATTTGAATACATATAAAATAATAAAATAGATCTTTTAACAAATTTTATATTCACTTGTCTTTTGTATAAACATTAGAACTTCATTAGCAGCAAGCAAAGACAAACATAAAAAGGACAAGCATCAGTAGCAGCCACATCTGTGATCAAAACACACTCACATGTACTTTAACTTCAGCATCACTACATAACCATCCTTCCCATTCCATTGGTTCACCTGGTTCATGAATTAAATAATAACTTAAAAGGAGGCGACAAAGGTTTGAGTGGTGGTCTTCAACTTCTCCAACAATTCCTTGGACAATTCACCCTTGGTCTTGATGGCTTCGATGATTTCTGGTTCGTTGTTCTTCAAGTAAGCCAAGAAAGATTCTTCGAATTCGTTGATTCTGTCAACTGGAACTTCATCCAAGAAACCTTGGACACCAGCGTAAATGACAGGAACTTGTTCTTCAGCAGCCATAGGACTGTATTGCTTTTGCTTCAACAATTGGGTCAATCTTTCACCTCTGCTCAAGGTTTGCTTGGTGGAGGCATCCAAATCGGAACCGAATTGAGCGAAAGCAGCAACTTCTCTGTATTGAGCCAAGAACAACTTCATGGAACCAGCAACTTGCTTCATGGCCTTAACTTGAGCAGCGGAACCGACACGAGAGACGGACAAACCAACGTTAATAGCAGGTCTGATACCCTTGTAGAACAATTCAGCTTCCAAGAAAATTTGACCATCAGTAATAGAAATGACGTTAGTAGGAATATAAGCAGAGACATCACCACCTTGGGTTTCAATGACTGGCAAAGCAGTCAAAGAACCAGAACCGAAAGCAGAAGACATCTTAGCAGCTCTTTCCAACAATCTAGAATGCAAGTAGAAGACATCACCAGGGTAAGCTTCTCTTCCTGGAGGTCTTCTCAACAACAATGACAATTGACGGTAAGCAACGGCTTGCTTGGACAAATCATCGTAGATGATCAAAGCGTGTCTACCGTTGTCTCTGAACCATTCACCAATAGCACAACCAGTGAAAGGAGCAATGTATTGCAATGGAGCAGCTTCAGAAGCAGTAGCAGCAACAATGATGGAGTATTGCATAGCGTCGTTTTGTTCCAAAGTTTGGACCAATTGAGCAACTGTGGATCTCTTTTGACCGACAGCAACGTAGACACAGTACAACTTCTTAGATTCGTCGTTACCTTGGTTCCATCTCTTTTGGTTCAAGATGGTGTCCAAAGCAACAGCAGTCTTACCGGTTTGTCTGTCACCAATGATCAATTCTCTTTGACCTCTACCAATTGGAACCAAAGCGTCAACGGACTTCAAACCAGTTTGCATTGGTTCGTGGACGGAGGTTCTTGGCAAGATACCTGGAGCCTTAACTTGAGCTCTGGAAGAAGAGGAAGCGTTCAAAGGACCCTTACCATCGATGGGGTTACCCAAACCATCAACGACTCTACCCAACAATTCAGGACCAGTTGGAACTTCAACAATCTTCCCAGTTCTCTTAACGGTTTCACCTTCCTTGACCAAGGCATCGGAACCGAACAAGACAATACCAACTTGATCGGGTTCCAAGTTCAAGGCCATACCCTTGACACCGGAGGAGAATTCAACCAATTCTTCGGCTTGGATGTTCTTCAAACCAAAAACTCTGGCAATACCATCACTAGAAACTAATGTTAGTAATTCATTTCAGACATTGTGCACCAAAATCCACTTTCTTCAAAAGACATCCATAGTGTTGCCATTGACATGATCATAGTTAGCACCACCAGTAACGTTAATTTCACTAGCCGGCAGCATTGTTTGTCCCACCACTATTCGTAGACTGCTTATTTCTGTCTCTTGCATTGGTATAATAAAATAGAAGTTCCTGTAGGAACAAAGATTTGTGCGATTCTGATTGGCCAATAGATTTTTTGAAAGATGGACGAAAATAAAAAAATGCGAGGGAAAAATGTCCAATAAAAGTCGTGCGGGTGTCCAAAAATTTGCTTAAACACGATCTGGAGGATGTTTCTGCGATTCGACAACGACAATAATGGAGTAATAAGTCAAGACGAATTGATTCTCTTTGGAGAAAGTGACTTTGGAATCATCATTCCCTGTAGGAATAAGAGTAAACTGAAATGTATACATACCCAACGGACAAAACTCTACCAGTTTCGTTCAAGTCAGCTTCTTGGGAAACACCTCTGATTCTCTCTTCCAAAATGGAGGAGACTTCAGTGGCACCAGCCTTAGCAGAGGCGTATCTGACATAAGACAATTGAGTTGGTCTAGCCTATAGTGGATGTTAGTATTCAAATTCGATCTCAAATATGGGGGACGGACCGCATGCCCGATCACGGGAAAACACTGGCAGCAAACTTTGCAGATAATCAATGGGGAACAGAACATAATGGTAGGCAAATCAAGGCAGTTATATTCATCTGTGACGATATAACTGTGGTAGTAGGACATTCACTAATAGAAATGCCCAGCAAAGTACTTTTGGGACTCCCAATTCGTCCCTCAATGTGAACAAAATATACATACAACTCTCAAGGTCTTAGAAGCAGCGACAGCTGAACGAACAGCAGCACGGAGAACAGGTCTAGCAGACAACATCTTCTAAACAAAGGCTAATATAATCGAATTAAACTGGGATTTAATTGATTGTATTGGTGAACTAGAGAAAGAAGAAGAAAAGAAGAAGAGAGGAGCGAGTAATGGATTTGTGCGGGTATAAAAATTTTATGAACGTTGAAAATTTCCATACACACAAAATGTCCGGACACCCTACAAAAGAGCGAATTAAAGGCGAACTGGGGCCAAGTGAACACAAAAATGCTCCTTTAACTATGGGGACCAATTGAACTCTTGTTTAAAATGTACAGATTAGGGACTATTTTGCATGCCTAAAACATATTTTAAGTCGATAATCGTGTAGAGCGTGTCCGGAAGTAGTAGGCATCCAGTTTTCTGAAAACAAACTGAAAGTTAGTAGTGTTTTTACGTAGGATCAAAGAGAACCACTGGCAAGGGGATTCGTATTCTTGAAAATCAATTGTGATTGGACAACGAGGTTTCTCGACATAGCACTCCTGATTGGGCATTTCATGTCATACGTGTACCAACCCCATATAAATTGCGACCAATAATTGGGTTGTTTACCTCCTAGCATTGTAGTCACGTGACTCGGTTAATTATCTCCAAAAATATTGGCTTATGAACAACTATTAATGTCAATACTAAGCAGCTAGCAATATTATAGGATTTCATAGTATAAAATGAAATGATTAGGTGAGTAGTGTGATTTGTGCATATGTTAATGGATTTTCTTTGTAATTGTAATCTACTTTTGTAAAAGTAATTCACCGCAGCTATCAGAGTTTAATAGAAAATGGTAGTTTTTGATGAAAAATAGCTATTGAAGGATCCTTTTTGAACCCTTCCTAGAAGAATAATCTGGAATTAAAAAGGTATTCAGAGCCAGGCAATTCATCCATCACATTGAAACATACTATATGAATTGTGTCCTTTCTCTGAATTTTAAGGATAATTTACTAAATTGATTAGAGTATTGACATATTTGCAGCAATTGACTAGGAAAATAAAGCCAGCGCTACCATATTTCAATTTTTCCAGATTTCGTTCCAATTGTCAATCGAAAATTTTTCAACAGTAAACTAAATCTATGTATTGCAATAAAGTTAGGATCTACGATATTGACCGTCTCGTAACATTAAGTAATCATGTTAGGACTTATTAGACGTCAAGGGTTGAAGAGTCAAGTGACTACTTCCCGCACTTTACTTCAAGCATCGTATTCTACGAATGCTACTGAGAACGTACCAGAAAAAGCTTCCAAGGAAGCTAACACACCATTCTTGAACGACATCTTAGCCAAGATCGCCAGAATCGACAAGAGCATTGCTGCTAAGAAGGCAGAATTGCAACAACCCCAGAACAGACAAAGGTCAGCTAAATCCAACACGGGTAAGCAAGAAAGATCCAACCAATCTAGAACTAGAGAAAACACCGGTGGTAAAACCCTAAACAGACAACAAGAATCGAAGCCACACAGACCTACTCAAGCACAAGCACAAGCACAAGTAAAAACACAAGCAAACATCAATGTCGTTGATCATCCATTATTTGCCAACAAGTTTAGAGCAAGAGATCAAATCGAGAGACAAGCAAGAAACGAAGAAGGATTCAGGCAAAGAGGCCCAAGAAGACCAAGAGGCCAACAAGCATCATCAAGACCTGGCGAACAATCTGGTGAATCCAGTGGTCCTCGCCAGCAGCGGAATAGAAGACCTCGTGATAATCAAGCAAAGAAGTCCGAAGGTAAACAATTTGAAAGAAGAGTTGCTAATAAGCAGTTGAAGACAGCTGCTTATATTCCAGAAATAAACGGCAGTACTTTCTTTTACGGCAAGGTTCCTTCTGTCAACATCAGCACACTGTCTAGAGTTGCCTCTGTAAGTAAATTGGCATTGCTAAAGCTGAATTACCCATACTTGTTGCCTCGTTCTGTTATCAACAGCTTGCCCCCTCGTGCTCCTCGTTTTATTGCGTCTCAAAGCAGTTTCACAACCGAAGTTGACCCTGAATTTGTAGCTGAAAAGGTTAGAACAGTGGTTAAGGGTGAAGCCCACTTGTTATCAGAGAACATTGGAGGCAAGGTGTGGCATGATGCCAGTGCTAAAGCCACAGTGCTTGAGTTGAACAAAAACGCATCTGTTGGGTATGCTGATAAGGTACGTATGTATGAAATTGCTAATGGGATCAAGAACACCAAGGACTTATTTGCCAATGCTGTTTGGAACAAATAGCGGCGAACAAATTCCTACTAATGGGCGTTCTTTAACTGTAAATAGATATTGCACATAGAATATAATGAATTAGTATTTATTCTTGCAACTGAGACCTCTAATAGGTAAGAGTAGAATGATTTGTTGACTGGCGCCGTTGTAGTTTGAAAAGAAGCATTAGCATTAATTTGATAGATGTACGTTTGCACTTGGGAAGGGGTGAATTGTATGAAATTGCCTCCAAAAGGCATAAAAGCTCAGATAAGGGGAACATCGAGTAATTCGTCACTTGATAGAGGAGCAGCAAAAAGTAAAGAGGTGAAGGGTTGTACATTAAGGAGTAGAGCAGTAGAGTAAGCCAAAAAATACATTTGTAAATGGTGAAATGAGGTACACAACCATGTACTTTTCTACGGTACAAACTACTTTATATCCGTGAACAAGAAGCGCAATACTGGGATAACAATAGATACAGTATTAATTCCGTAAACGCAACATACAGAACATATGTCGATCTCGCTCAGGGGAACAGAGAAATGAGGGCCAGTTAGGTTGTTGTAACTTCCACCGTGATAGTTCAGATAGTGAACCGATTTGCTAATACAAAATGATACAATGCTTTCTATTACATGGTGACCACATCAACTGAATTTGAAGAGTTTCCCTATCGTAAATTCAGAATGTAATGACATTTGATCTCTACCCCTTAACTTGGGACAATAATGTGTATGAGCTAGTTATGACTGATTTCTAGAATAGGATAAGGCTTGAATATCCCGGACAGACCCTCCCCTCCTTAACACCATATTTCGGTCTAGTCCTGAAACAAGAAGAGAGGTACGAACAACAAAAAAAAAACACCAAGGAAAACAGTTCGTATACAGAGGAAGATCTTTTATGATTGGATCAACGCGTGTCGCCGTCCAAATGCATCATCAAACACTACTGCCACGTCCAGCTCGTATAATTGTAAAATGTATTTCGTATAGATGAAAACGAGGAACGAGGTCTGCGAAGATAAGCATTACTTAAACAAAATTATCAACTCAAATGACGTATGCCAATTCGGGGTTGTGGAAATGCCCAACAGCTGTTCTGGAGTGTGTAATGGTCTCGGAGTGGACTGATAGATGGGAGAATAAGATGTGCAGGAGGATAGTTAGGTACCTGATCTTGCGATTTTTAGTGATACAAAATAGACAAACTTTAAAGAGAGAGTATATCATACAAAGCACATCAACGTACTCTACAACTATGCCATAGATATGTGCCAATAGTAAATGATAGTATATTAAATAAGCTATATAGCGCACAAGGGGCAAATGGCCCTTGTTAATAGCGGGTGGAAATAAGCCATAAAAAACCAATAAAAAACAAACACCTTTAAAGAACAAAACCCAAAAATCGAAGTTAATGATGAAAACCAACATTTATGCCAAAAACTAACAGCGTTACCAGTGGATCAACCAACAGTAGCGCCTTTGTCTCTCTATTGAGGCTATCGGGCGCAACCGAACAATTCGGAATAAAGACGAACGCCCAAATAGACTAACGCTCAATGGCGTACCTAATGTCATTCTCATATCTTAGCAAACAACGATCTGGGAGAAATGGTACCCTTGTATGAAGGTGAGTGGTTGGCGTGGGACTCTCTATACGAGAGCATAAAGGGCAAGGTGGAACCCACAGCCAAGTAGCCAAGTATGAAGATAGCGGAAGTTCTGTGAATAGGTTTCATTTGAATGGAGTACATTCTTATTTATTTTGGAAGGTCAGAAAAACGAGTAGACTAGTAACAGTAGTTGGAAAACCAAAGCTAACAAAGTATGAAAACATAAAACAAAGCCCAAAATGATAAGTAGGGATTTCCTACCTATTTATACAACTTGCCATATTCCCATCACCTGAATGCAACAGTGGGACCTGGCTCCAGCCTTACCCACACAAACGCCATGGTGCTTTGGGTCACATTGCTAATCCCCATTGTGAAACTGTGTCTTTCGCAGAAAGATGTTTTGTGTGATGGCAGCCCTATTTTTATGATCTGACTTTTTATGGACATCAGCCTCTTGGTAACGGCTTTGTGCGACAACGTAGGGAAAATCCCGGGAATATCACACCCTTAACAGAATATTAGTCAACCCAATTTAAGACAGTTAAGGAGCACATCATGAAGATAACTACGTTCGTATTATAAAAGAATGTAGACACTGATATTACTTCTACTATTAGTAATGGATGTTTTCATTATCAGCCCATCGTCGTCATATCCACGCATATAACCAAAAGTAAGAAAACTAATGGGAAAGCCAGCAGTCCCGACGGGAGATTCTCCGGAACGTCATATTGTGTATTGTTCATTTTTTGCAATCGCGCCCGATGGCGCACATCCTTCTTCCCGAAGCAAGTCAGTTCGTAATAATGTGTCACTCAATTCCTAATGTAGGAAGATCACTCACACCAACTCCCTTTTATCCAGCCAATCAGCTTCCGCGTATTGGTCAGCTTGAGTTCATTCACTCCATATTCCAATTCCACTGTGTTCTGTTCCATTTTTCTACTCATCGTCTTGTCATCTTTTATATCTACCTGACTGATACAGGAATGCGATACTATACCCATTTGAGGTGGGGACCCACCTGTCAAAAAGGCATTTCAAAAATGTTTGGCCATAACCACTAGAAAGTTTATTTTTACAGCCACAATTGTTTGACTACTATAACAATTATACTTATGACCACTTTAATATTATTAATATTATAGCCATTATGATGGCTTCTTCTGGAGTTCCATTGGATTCTCCACATCCTAATGTAATCTATGGAATTTACTAATCGATATCTACGCAATTACCCCATCATGTTACAACTTCCCGCCACACTCTCGTAAGAACTCGAATTCGGAACTCTTTTCGTTTTTTTTGGCTAGCCACAATTTGAAGGAAATAGGACTAACTCCACCATTTATTTCCGTTTTAACTGAAGTGAACTGAATTAAAACGGAATGAATTTGGCATAGACTGATCCACAGAATACCATGTGAAATGATACATGAAAGCGTAAACTTACTAAATCCAGTGTACAGTGTATTCTGCTGCAATTCATGCCTGTTGCACCTTAGCATAATTGGGAGGCCGCAACTTACGGTTGATATACTGACTCAACCACACAGGGAACAAACTGACAGAAATCGTCAACATGACCTGCCACACAAACGAGAAAGACGATACATAATCCATATCAAAGTAGTCAGGCAAAATAGGTATCAGTACAACATACGCCAACAATGTGGCCACAATTGTGCTCACCATGATCTTATTCCATTTGTTGATCGATATCACCACCATTGCCAATTCGTTGAAAATTAAGTTCAGATAAGATAAACTCACCATGGTAGTAAAGGCAGTCAACTTTATGCCCTGGAACTTCTGCGCCAATAACTGGATAACACAACCTTGATAAAGAGATATAAATGTCCACATGAAGAAAGTTCGGTAACTCAACGATCTTCCCAAAGTTAACTCCTTGTACAACTCAGGGTACAACCGGGTCAAGTGCTCGTCGATATCGCAGTCTAGGGTTAACAGGAAAACAGGGGCCATGGTATACAATGTAGAATACCCAACCATAAGCCAACCCTGGTATAATGCCAATGGCTCAAAGTGCGACAGGATAGAATATACCGCCTGGGCAACACTAATCAATAACCCTCTATGGATAATAAACTGACTCAACTTGGCTGACCGTTTGTACGAGTTTCTACCGTGCCACAAGAGCAATTTTGACAAATAGCAAAATTGGTCGATAGAGAAATCTGCAGCTAAAGACGCCTGTTTCCCTTCCTTGCCAACAATACCCACCCCAACATCTGCACACTGAATCATGCTGACATCATTACCTCCATCACCGATACAACAAACACGTTTCCCAGTAAACTCACGGATCATCAATGCAACATCAGCCTTCTGCTGTGGGGTACAACGACAAGCAATCACCGCAGGCAAGTTAACCACAATTTTAAAGAACTCATCACGATAATGCTTCATGTAGGTGAACAAAGACTCACCATCAATTAGCAAGCACGAATTTAAATCCGTTTGTAAATATTCCAAATGCGACATGGCACCTTCGGGATGGTTCACCTTTGTTACTTCATGCACATACTGCCCTCTCAGGATCAATCTGGCGCTAATAGAGACACATTTGGCTGTCTCAACCTTATCACCAGTCAACATCCAGATCTTAACCCCAGCATTACGCAACAACTCAATCGATGTCTTAACATCGTGTTGCAATTTGTCCTCAACACCAGTGAGTCCCAATAACTCCAAATCTTGTTCCAAATAATGAGAAATGACCCTTTGCATCGAAGAATCTCTATTTTGCATGGCCAAAGATGCCTGCTGGTATTGCTGTACAAAATCCAAGTATAAATTCTCATTTAGCTTCTTACGACCAACAACCAACGTCCGCAAACCCTCTCTAGCCATATTACCAGTTTCTTCATCGAGCCAGTCATTGTTGCTCACAATCCGGGCCATAACGGTATCGGCACCCTTCTGCATGAACCACAACTCTTGGGTCTGTAAATCGCGGACAATTATCCCCATACGTTTGGTATCAGAATTAAAGGGGAAGTTGTAAAGAATCTCATAATCCAATTGACGGTTGGAAGCTTGATGGAGTAAGGTAATTGAATTTCTATCTCTCTTGAACAATCTCAATCCAACAAGTTCAGTAAATTTGACGATGGCAATCTCATCAGGAGATGCTGCCTGGTAAGTAACACTATCTAACATTAAACCATCATCTTCGTCATATACTGGTGTCACATTATGACACAATGCTAAGGTTTGGATGATATCACATACTTTAGCACTTAAATCTTTCTTCTTTGTATTACTGGAAGTCGTAGATGAAACTTGGGTAAATTCAGATTTCTGAAGCATATGAGACACGTAATCTATAACAATGTCCAATGATTCTCCAGCATAGCTAACAGTTCCCAAATGCAATTTCTTCATTTCCATATCGTTCTGGGTTAAAGTTCCTGTCTTATCACTAAGCAAATATTCAATACGCCCCAAATCTTCTGGAATCGTTGACGTTCTCACAATGGTTTCAGGAATCTCCTTATCATTCTGAATCTGAGAAGCATACACTGATTTTGCCAAGTCCAAGTTAACACGAAGAGACACAGGTATAATGGTTGAAAACAAAACCAAAAACCGGAATACATCAATGTACCACCCTGACTTTAATGGGAAACCATTAGCAAGCACCAACACCAATGACAAGATAAAAACAGTAAAACAGAGGATCTTTGATAATCTGTTTATTTCAAATTCAAGAAGTCCTGTCTTCACACCCGTCATTGTTGTATTCAATTGCTGCCTCGTTTCAATCCCAGTGTAAGCCACTATACCAATAGCACTTCCGGATGCCAACATTGTATTGGCCCATAAAGTTTGGTCCACAGTCAAGGGAAATGTTTCGTTAGATTCTGATACCAGGGAGGTCGAACCTGCTACCTGGTTAGGATGGTAAACCAATTTTCCCTGAAATTGGTGGATAGATTTTGTTGGTTGTCCTACTATCAAGGAAATGCGATTAGTGAAACTCAGAACATTTGTGAGCTTTTGAGTTGCTGGGGGAGCAATTCTTAATTTCCAGTCTGTTTCACCATCCAATTGATCTGTCTTAATGAAAGCTTCACCGGTACCATCAGATGTTTGCAATAAAACCATATCAGCTGGAACTCTAGTGTCTTTATGTAAACGGACTAAATCTCCAACCTTTAAGTCTTTTGAAGCCACCAAGGTCGATTCACCACTAATAGAAGTTATGCGGTTAAGAACCTCATAAAGCTCGTTATTCTGCTCCCTATCTCTTCTTCTTCTTTTGATATCATCATTTGCTTCTTTCATCATAGTCACAGTTAAGACAAATGCCAACGGTACAACATATGACGAAAGATACCCGATTCTCAACTGGGGGATAGCTTGAGACAATGCCACCAAAAGAAAGTACATATTGAAGAAAAACTTGAATTGTTCATAAAGAATAATGGGGATGAAAGTGAACGGGTTATACTTTGCGTTAGATACGGCATTGGATGGATAATCTTTTGATGAGTTGTTTCGAGGTGAGATATATCTATCAGATGCTAATGACAGTGCAGAACTATCACCGGCAGCTCCGTTCAAGTACCCCAAATCCTCACCAACAGAGTTTCCTATAACTCCAGCGTTAAGTCCTGCGCCCAACCGGAGCCTATCTTTCTTGAACTCTCGTTTTGCATTATGGAAGAAATTGATCGATTTGCTGAGAAGCTCTTTAGATGCAACAGAAATGCTTGATTGACGTCTATTAGCAGCCGAACCAACATAAAGCATATTCTCATCTCTGCTGTTACCCGAACCACCCATGGCACCACCATTTGGCATTCTATTCGCATTTCCAACAGACGATGCAACACGAAGTTTTTTGCTGATTAAGGGAGAACTGTCATCATCGCCATCATCGTCTGGTATATCACTGAATGTGTTTAAAGGGATTCCTCCGCCATTCATTGACCCCAAAGAAGCGGTTCTGGTTGCACCAGATTGCGAACCCCCTATGCTTGTGCCACTTCCGTTAACATATGTGAACAAATTATTTGAGGCACTATGTAATGCTCTATCTAATGACGAATCCAAGTCGTCGAATGAGTCCTGGTTAAATGAATACCCTCGATTATTACCTGACATAACTGTAGGAAGAAGAAAACTTCACGCTAGCAAAAAAACTTGTGATCTGATGCCAAATAACTTCAAAGTCCTCACGTCAACGTGGACCACAAAATGCCGGTTTGCCTATTTCCTTTCTTTTACTTCCGGGTAGGGAATCTTTTAATTAACCAAGAATACTCTAACTTGTTTTTATTGCAAATTCTATGACTTGTTTGGCCTATACAGCTCCGGTCCCGATTAGTTTCAAACAACATGGAGCTGTGCCTCCCACACACAAAAACACAGACCAAGACAACAGAGCTACCATTGTTAACGGTAGCGCCGAATCTTCCACCTTTTTATTATGTTCATTAAGTTTGTACCATTAGTATGACATAAATAATATAACCATTAATAACAGGTACTAATATAGGATAAATGTCATTGTAGCGCCATACATAATATGTGGAGAGTAAGAGTAATCTGTAATCACTTCATTAGTGTTAATTACTACTAACTATAATAAATTATAGACAATATGATGACAATAAAATCTTACTTCTTAGTATGAATGCCAAATGAGTTTCTTGTTTAAATACAATTGCATCATATTATGGGTTTCAGCTGTTTGTAACCCGTACTGTCAAATATCACCTTTATTGATATTTAGATCCCGAGATAATTTCTGTGCACATGAAATATAAAACCAGGTAGCGCAAGCTCCAGATAATGGTTCCTGCACTTACACAGTATTCCCAATTGATTGACAAATTGCCCGAACGATTCACTTGGGGATCTGATAATAAACGTAACTACATACATAATATTCCACAGCCAATCTACAAGTATAGCAGTTGGTATAGCTGGTACAGTGAGTATCTACCAATACATACGGTTCATACGGTGCATACGGTACATATATACTTTATACTGCAACAGGTACTCTACTTGTACTGTAGGTACATTGAGATTTATTTGACACACGTCTGTCCTGTCGAGAAATATTTAAGTATTACCTTACACTGAGATACGGTACTCCTACCACTAATAGTGCAGTAATTGTGAGGTTTCCACTAAACCAATAAGTGAATAAGATTATCAAATGCTGCTGTCTGACGAGGAAGAGCAAGACGCCTTGAAAACTAGCGTATTACATGATGACGTCAATGTCGAGGAGTTGGTTTCCTCAAAGACGAAATCATCCATTTCGGAATTAGCACATTCTCAACAAGCTATAACTGATAGTTTGACATCACGAGTAATGCAGTTTCTCCGGCTACAACTTTTGGGAGAAACAAATGAGCTAGAGAAGTATGTGATGCAGTCAGAGGCCAACGACTGTGCCCTTGTATCCAAGTATAAGCAGGTGGTGTCAGTTGATTTAAGTCAGAACAAATCTTTATCTGTCGAAAAGGTAGTATTGAGTGGTATCCATATACCCCACCCTTTAGTCAGTTTCATGAGCAATGAAAATAATCAGACTCTACCCACTAGTATTGACTTACCTAAGGAATTACATGAATCCCCTATTATAGTTTTCATACATGGTTTGGGAGGGCAAATGTCGCAGTTTGAGCCTCTTATGGGTCTCTTGTCACAAGCGCTGGAGATTATGGCAATAGACTTACCTGGATTTGGTAATTCCCGTCTGAGATTTAATCCAGAGGCGAAACTGATTACAGAGTTTACAAGAGAAGAAGAAGAGAGAATCTCTCTGTCAATAAAAGCTATGAATTGGAAAGACTTCGGGACAAACAATATAGTCACCATTGTCTTGGAGTACATTAAGCAGCACATTCCTTCTGATAAAACAATTGTACTTGTGGGTCATTCAATGGGAACCCATATATGCACCAAAGTGGCAGCAAAACTACCACAATCGAAGGTAGAAGGTCTCGTTTTACTATCACCTCCGCAGTTCTTTGATGATGTCAGCAATCCAGCTCAGAAGCAACAACCAAAGGTGGCAACAGGGCACCGTTTTACCTTCTTCACATATTTCCCTTGGTTGTTTGAGAGCTTTAGAACGTGGGATAGACTCCCTGGTTTATCAAGTGCTAGTGTTGTACGCCAATTAACCAAGGACCCTACCATCAATGTCTACACAAGATTACGGCAGTTTAGATGGAATATGGATGTGAATTCTGAAATCGTGTTGAAGTACTACTGTGGCTTCACAAAGGCAACATGCTCTGAGTTGATTACGGCCATTTCCAAATTCAATGATAGGCCCCAGGATACTCATGTTTATGAAAAGACGTTGTTTGTTGGTGGAACAGATGACGCAATGACTCCTGACAAATACATGGACGAAGCAGTTGCCATTGTAGAGGGCAAAGTCGGGAGGAAAATTACCAACACGATCAAGATCTCCAATGTTGGCCATTCCTTGTTACTTAGCAAACCAGAATTTATAAGTGGTGTTATTCTTAATCATATTGAATCGAAGTTCCCTGAGAGATTACATTTGTCTCCCGCTTGGGTGTTGAAAGTAAAGGCTGAGATCTCTGGTGACAAATGGGGTTTGAAAAATGAACAAAAGTGGTCCAAATTGAAACTGCTTTCAGATAACATCACAAGAAAGAATGGGACAGAGAAGTCACCCCTTCTCGGAATGAAAACTTTGAGAGAAGGCGATGAAAATCATTCTCCCAAGGCATTAGAGGACAAGTTTTATGATAAGAATATTTCTACAACCGATAAGCCTGAAGGAACACTCATAGCTGTGGTTGATATTTCGGCAGATATTCCACCTTACACTCCAAAGTCGTTTACGCACATTAAATACTACAAATGTGCTACAGTTTCAAAGGTTGTCCCCGATGAGCAAGCAGCTCGGAGGTTTATTCAGCTTATTGACGACATATTTGCATCAACTACTGAACCAGACCCTTTAATTGCGGTTCATTGTCACTATGGATTCAATAGAACAGGGTTTCTTATCTGCTGCTATTTGATTGAAAAACTCGGTTGGACAGTACAGGAGGCGATCAATGGATTCAAGGTTGCCAAACCTCCTGGAATCAAGCACCAACACTTTATTGATGAGCTTTATGTACGGTATGAACACTAGCAGAGGAAGAGAAGCTCAACGGAAGTCGATTTCACTTTAGATACTTTTTAAACATTTTGAGACTGGATCTCTGCAAAAAGTGTCTAGGGATGGGTGTTCTCCCATGTGGGTTTCTAGAGTGCCTTATGCAAGTGTATATGTAGATATATGAGAGTATTTATTCAATGGTGATGTGCAAGATTACATTAGACTTTCGCTAATTTTCGCTTATATTTGGTAACTGTCATGAAACTATATACATACATCTTTATTGGGACATGTGGTTTACTGTGAAACAATTGAAAGTAAATAAATAATACGGCTTAATAAATCGTAGATAAGATAAGGCTCATTTAGAGCTTCTCATATACCAGATAGATCATAGTATTTTTTTTTTCACATTTATTACAGTGGTTTCGCATATTGTTCGGAATAGGCCGTGGAAATTTACATACTAGACTGGTAAGAAATAATCATACCAATAGTGAGGAAATGTTCCGACCTAGTACGCCAAATTGTTCGCACCACAGGCTTACAATTAGTTCGTACCA
>JAKVQZ010000080.1:0-57500 GCA_030463055.1 Lizanozyma gosingica | reverse complement strand
GATTTTCCTGCCGTCATTTCCACCAACAAAACAATAAGGTGTTCCATATTCCTGCATGTGAAAAATCGACAACGGTCTTACTCGAACCTCAAATAGTTTCAGATTACTTCTGGAGACATCACTGGTAAGTTGTCTGTAGACTGCAATTATGGGGCAATCTGTATAATGTCTACTTGGACTCTTTTTACTGTAGACACCATGTGGTGGTTTTTTGGGGCCATTCAAGGGGTCGTTTTTCCCATTTACGTATACCGGCATGCTTTTTGACAGATGCTCTGTCATTTGTTTAAAGTAACCATGGACATTCGGCATCATGTACGCCGAGAATTTCCGCATTGGTAAAACCAGGCTTTGTTTCAAAATCTAAATTTTGCATGGTAGCGTGGGCGATATATTCGAACTGTAAGTTTCGAACTGCAAAATGCGGCTGACACAAATTAAAAGACATTGCATTCATAGTATAGTACAAGGCGTATATATGTGTGTAGTAATAAATATTAATATTTGTAGAGTGGCCATGGTCGGTAAAGCAATGATGTAGAAAAAACAGCGTTCAGGTCCTATTGTCGACAGAAATCACTAGGATTCTTAGACAATTTGTATGCGCATAATAATTGTAGGAGCATGGAAGTCTCCAACATCAGGGTATCGGTTGGTGTACAGTATAATACAGCAACACCATTGGAAAATGACGGAATAAAAAGATAATAAAAAGACTCTCGACAAACAATTTCAGTAAGTTCATGAGGCTAAGAATCGCAGGTTCAGTGCTGTGTCTCATCAATTGTATGGTTCTGACACTATGGCACAAGTCAGCCGTTTTTTGGAGGGATCTACGATGGATAGTTCATCGCTCACCTAACTCGTTTTCAACAGTTAAGGGGGTGATCTTATCTCCTTCTTGAATGCACATGTTAACAAATCTAACTGTAAAAAAAATATTCCAGTAGAGATCACAGAAGTTGACGAGACGGTCGACCTCGTTCAATACCTTGGTGAGAGTTTTCAGCCAACACTTTATTCAGCGAAATCGTGGGCTCGATGTCAACTTCCAGTTCTTCTGGTAAATATCGTCGTTTTGCGTTAGAAGCAGGCTGGATCTTCTCCAAAGAATCTGGTTCACTCATACCGATTTTCATCTTCCTTCTCATCGCACTAATAGACATTGCTGACACAATGGAGGGTCTTCTTGCAGGGGAAGCGATTGGGCGCTCAGCTGCTGCTTTTCCCAATTCAAAGTTGAACTTATTTGTTTCGGAACCGTTATTCCCAGTTGATCTAACTGTAGTTGACTTCTTAATAATGGGTTTCGTGTACCCTGTCGTAATTCTTCTCAGGTGCACGCTTTTGTTATCCTTCTCTTTGTATTTCTGATACACAATTCGTCGCACTGGTTTTGAAGCTGGATTCCACTGCGAAGGCTCAGCAATTTCTTTTACCTTGGACAGCTTCACTTCTATCGGCAGCTTTGGCTGCTTATTTGTCTTCTCTATCTTTTGTGAGGAAGAAGCTTTCTTCGCAACAGGCGTAAACTCTGAACTGGTTGAAGTTTGGAAAGTCCTATTCAGAGCCTTTTTTACCTTCGGGGTGACAAAATTCTTCTCCAATTCCTCGTAATAAACTGATTTCATGGTATCAAGACATTGGCGTCGCAAGATACGCCACACTTCAGAATCTTCAGATCCTTCTAATTCAATCCGCTTGAGTCTAACCCTAATGTCAACTTTTTCCATACTAGAGCTTAAAATCGTTGGTCGTGGTGTATAGGCTATATTCCGATATTTCTGATTGAACAGCTCAACATATTCTTCATCCAATTTGAGAATATCGCCATTGTCACACCGCTGCAATAATTGCAAGATTGTTAAAGACTCACCAGGGACCTTCCCTTCAGCCAGTGATGGCGTGACACAAGATGCGCTCACCTCTTTCCTCAAATACAGATCCACGTCGACTTCCAGAAAGAATGCCACTGACTGTGGAACCTCTGTAATATTCAATTGCTCGCAAAACATGGCCCGGGTCCATAAGTTACTAATCTGCAAAAGCAATGCAACTGTTAACTTATCTTCTTTGCGAGCGAGATACCGCACTTCGTCATGAACTGTTATTAATAAGCGGGTGTCGACTTTATATAATTTTGTTAAATAGTCCATAGACATAATTAACAAGTGCAAATAATCAACACCTGAACTTTGAATTGTCCAATTGATTCTTGAAGTCAAGTAACTGTTATTGGTGTTCAAATTCCCAACTCTAAGAGCATCAGTAATTCCTGCTCCAAGAACAGGAGTTCGTGGTTCTGGGTTCCCAGCAATTTCTTCAAGTGCGTTAAAGACAATTGATTCGGTTCCTCCGTAGTACAACAGTAGTCCATTCTTTTCTGAGTTATTCAGTATGGTTGCGGAGACTTCAGGCTTGTTATAGTCTGTCTTGTAGAGGAAGCGGCCTTTCGATCCCTTTGTTTTAGTGTACAATTCATTCGCCATTTTACTAGCCTCGGAATCTGATAACCTTGGATTACACTGCTTTAAAAGGGTAGCAGCAAACTTCTCCCCCGCACCATAGATCCTTCCATAATTGAAAATTTTGGCATCGTTACGCGATATACCCAAGATTTCAGCAGTCTTCAGATGCAAGTCTGTCTTTTCACTCTTCTCGCCTTCTAAAGTCATCCACCCCAATGGGCAACCTCCATGAATAACATACTTTGAATCACCAATCAAACTGGCAATCCATAATTCCTCAGAATCAACATCCGCTCCCACAAAAACATATCCTTTGGGGGCTTCAATTAATGATTTCAATTCACTTCCGATTCTATCGGATTTCGCATTGGAAGCAGTAAGCCACGTATTCTCAGTGGCTCTTCTGGTAATGGTACCCATTGTCACAAACTTGGGTATGATAATGCCCATGTCCGGGTTGGCTTTCTGTTCTTTATCAGTTTTGAAAAATTGGTTTTTCTTATTCTCGGGGTCTTGATAAATGACAAATTGATCCATAATTCGGTTTCTATTACCCATCCAATACGAAGCCATACTGTTTAAACTTAAAATTTCTTTGGCATATTCGTAATGACTGGATAAAATACCATTGTCAAAATATTTCAGATAGGATTTCGACATAACTGATGTACATCGCTTCTTAGGTCCTTCCGGGTGGGGAACCTTAAACAAAACATATGACTTACCCTGGTCTTGTAACTCAGGAAGAAATTTTTCCAAGTCCTGCTCGGAGAGACGGGCCTGTTTGTAATTTTTGGCTTCAAAGTCAACTATTCTCTTGTCATCATATTCTACCTTAAAACACCACCCCTGCGAATCTGTCCAGATCAATGGCTCCCCCTCCCATTTTAAGCGTAGCAATAACGGCGTAATTCTGGTTCTGACAGTAATATTTAGTTGCTTTTCTTTTGATCCATCAGGCATCGGAACCAATTTAAATAAATCACGATACCAGTTGGGGAATCCCACAAGGAAAGATTGTTTCTTGTAAGGAGTACCGTCTTTTTTCAATCTTGGTTCTTTAATAGTCCAGTCCAATTGTTTAAGCCATGGATCGTTTTCCCAATCGGGCTTCAAGGATGAATCAGGCTCAGAAGCAAACTTAATAAGCTCTTCAGCTCTGGTTTTCAATATTTCTGATACTTGTTCTCTGTTCTCTTGGTAAATTCTTTCAGCAGTTTGCACGTATTCATCCCATTTCTTAGTGGTTGGAAGAAATAAAGAGCCCATGTGTCTAAGAGCTGAAAAGGAAATAGGATGGGGGATCTTTGTCTCGTACCGTGGAAACAAATGCTTAACAACAGCAAATGTAGCATCGACATCCATTGCACAATAATCCATTAAATCATTGAAGCTGTCGATGATCTCCGTAGTGTTGAGGGTTTCAAATATATCCCTGGTCTCCTTATGCAACTTAATTCCACAATGAAATTCTGCCACATTGGCTAATGAGTTGGTTGATCCTTTGGTTAACCAAGGGTCATCAGCCAAATCAGAGTCTAATTCCTCTTGCATATCATGAACATCTTCTAGCAAGTCATGTTTAAAATCGAACGCATCAATGGCGCTCCCTGACTGTTCTGACTGCTCTGTAGTCAACTCATCCTCCCCATCAATCAACTCTTGCAATTTTCGTTGGTTTTTTCTATGCTTCATCCACCTGGGCCGTTGCTGGGACGTTATTCCACTGGTTGCAACATGCAACGCCATACCATCCAAGTAGAAAGCCTGAGACTGCTTAATGTTGTATTCGTCTAAAACTCTTGCTCTATCGTAGCTCACATTATAACCTAAAATCAACTTATCCTTGTTCAAGCAGTTCATTGGAATTAAATGCTCAAAGGAGGTATATTCATTATGCTTGATTTCAAGCAACGCAGGAGATACCCATCCATACCAGGCTTTTGAGGAAGCGCAGACTGCCATAACTGCAAAAGGTGAACGCTTATATTGTGTTTCCACATCAAACACTAGTGCGTCTTCCAATGGGTATGGTACAGGCTGTGGGAGTTCACCAGGAATATATTTAGTCCAGCCTGCTTGAAATTCCCAAGTTTTAGGCTTGGGCGGAAGATTCTCCTTGAGAAAGTCATGGCACATGGTGCGGAAGGGCTCACTCGAATGAGCGCCTATTTTATAGAAATGCTCATCTAAAGTGTTTTCGCCAATTAGCTTGGGGAAATTCTTAATATTAATGGGTTCCAGTAACTGGGTCCTTTTCCCCAACAAACTATTTCTATCTAGCTGGAACTTGGCTTCCTCTAATAGCTGAGGATATGGGTGGTTTAAATATGCGTCGGAAGGTACTTTTGGAAATACCTTCAGATGAAGGTCTTGTGAAAGGTATTGGATTCCCACTTGATTGATTCGGGGTTCTTCGATGAACTTGCGTTGCGTTTCTGGATCTGGGTGTCGTAGTCGTCTGCCTGTATTAAAATATCGTGTCGATAGGAACAATCTTCGTGTTCCTCGTAGAGAAGTTCCTAATATTCCCATGTTGGGTTTACTTGTAGGCGATGCCTGCTTGAGGTGTGATAATAGTGAAGGATAAGGGAAATGAGCCACTATCTGGTAGGAACTTTAAATATACATTTGCTTATATAATATGGCCAATGGCGCTGGCTCTCCGTAAAGATGTATTCTAGATTCGGGTCTGTGTATGAGAGGACGCTATTTCGGCACCTGATCTACCCCTTTGATGTTTCAAGTTGTGTTACGGCTGAAATGGCAAATTCAAATTCAAATCGTCCTGAAGTTTTGATGATTTTGTTTGTGTCTCATCTTGTGGTTTAATATGTGGTGCAATTTAGTGCGATGGCGTACCACGGGAAAATTGGCAAATTTACGGACTGCGATTTTGAGACAATATACGATATGTAGATGTACTGATTTAAATGGATACATGGATATATGTGGACATATATGGATAAAGGTATATATATATATATATGAATGGAAATATGTATATCCAAATAGTCAAATATGGCTGTATTCCTTAAACAACTCTCTTGATATATGTTGCCATAATGTTATAATCCATCATTCTACCGCATGCATGTGTTTGAAATTTGATTAACCAGGAGGATCCCCGCGAATGTCATCGTCCATTTGCTACCATCGGCCCTCCCTAGCCTTGTCAACACTCCCCATTCCTCCCCATACGGAACCAAAGTTCCCCATACATTTACCATTTCATCTTCTGTAGCACAAACTATAACCTCATGTTTGTGCTTTTGCCTGTTACGGTTTTCGAGTCCACCGCCTTCCTGTTCCAGCCCAAACATAAATGGCCTGTATGGGAGGAATCCTGGTGCGAAAACTAGTGCTTCCGCTTGTTTTCTACTGCCATTTCGCCGTACTGAAAGTGCATGTCGAAAAATGGTGGAGTGGCTTGTTTCGCGGTCGATCAGATTTTCCCGAATGAATCGGGTAGGGCGCTATTGTTGGTCGAGTTTGTTGTTGTTGTTTTCGATGTTTTTGACATTGTGGATGATGTCAGTTTCCGTAGTAGGTGTAGATGCCGGCAGGTGTACGTACAGCCTGACACTTTTCCCAACACTGGCCAACACTGAGCCCTAAATCTGTTTTCTGTTGTTTACTTATTCTGCCTTCCTCCCAGTTTTCTCCAGAAAAGGCGCTGCCCGACAAATTCAACCGAAAAAGTGGTGGAACAGCAACATACTCCACGCATCGCCATCTCCAAAAACACAGCTGAAGGACCTCATTGATTCGAACATATACTTGCAAGTATCCCAATCGTACTGAATAACATCATGGCCGTGGACTACTCGAACTATAAGAAGGCCGACCTCACCAGAGTCGCGCAGCAATTGGAAATCCACACTGTCACCAAGGATACCAAGAAGATCTTGACGGACAAGTTATACAACTACATCCTCAGCCATCCCCAGGATGGTGAAGCTACTGTGCAGCTGTTGTTGGATTTGCCTGCTCCTGCGTCCGAAGATACATTGGCCAACCCCTTGGCTCCTAAAAGTAATATCGAGGAGCGCCAGATAGATGCCGACGCTACCACGAGCGACTCCGACGAAGAAGAGGAAGAGCCCGAAGTTGAAGCCCAAGTTGAAGCCGAAGTAGAAGAAGAAATTGACGAAGAAGAAGAAGAAGAAGAAGAAGAAGAAGAAATTGAGGAAGAAGATGATGAAGAAAACGACAAGGACTACACGCCAGGTCCACCAATTGACTTGAAAGAGTGGATTGTGGACCCTTTCATAGAGTTTGTCGAAAACTCAATAGACAAGGCTTACAAGTTCACGGACAGAGTGGGAATTACCACTTTGCCCGATAGAGCTAGAGGTACCTTGTCCAGAGTGGTCACATTGAACTACTTGTTGGTGTTGGTAGAATTGCTCTTCTTCTTCGCGAAGCACGTCAAGTGTGTCCCAATAAACAAGAACAACTTGTTTGTGAGATCCTATTTGGTGGCTTCCATCCCTTATTTGAAGACGGTAACTCTTCCCTTCCCTGATTTGACCACTTTTGCTGACTACACCGTTTACTCGACGTTGTTGGCGTGGGTTGGACTCACGGTTGCATGGCCCTTGTTTGTTTCGTACTTTGTCAATTTCTCGAGCCGTTTGGTGATTGTCAACGGTGATGAATCCAACTTGTCAAGCTTCAGGTACGATTTTGACCCCTTTATCTTCAATCTTGTGCGTCTACTTGTCATTTACTTCATCAAAGACTTAACTTTGGAATTGACTGTGGACTATGTCTACAAGGGTATTTTCTCACAAGTCAAGTATTCGTGGATTTCGCACTTGTTCAACTTGAACGTATTTATCCATGAATTAGGTACCTTCCCCCCAGTCCTTGGGTTGGCCAATGTCTTACTTGGCATCTACGCTCAGTTTGAGGAATTGTGAGTCCCTACGCTGATTCGTAAATCCCTTAGGAGACTCTATGAATGTATGATGCTCACTTTCGGTACCTTGCGTTTGTTCTTATTGTTGTCTCTACAATCTCTATACTTTTTTTGCTCTGCTGATCTATTCACAAATCATGAGTTTAAATTGTGCTATTTTTATTTTTTTGCTTCTATAGTTTTTAGTATTATTAGTCCTGTAATTGATTTATGTTGTTCGAATGGCTTTAATTAACCTATGTATAAAATTTCATCCCTATTTAACAGGCCACCTTGTAGTAATACCCATTCCTTCTAAATCTTCGTTTAATTCAAATGCTTTTGCAGCTTGTGGTCCCTGGAATTGCTTCATAATTCTGGCTAAGAGTATGGCCTCCAGATACTTATTCACATAAATATCCTCCACAGACTTACTACCAGGTGCAGGTGAAGGTCCTCCATTTACCGACAGTGAAGCAGCAGCCCTTCTTCCGCGTCTCTTTGGAGCGGCAGATAAAGCGCTACTTCCACCTGGGCTGTTACCAGATTGCTGTGTACCATTGTTTGCATAGTTCGCATTACCACTTGTACTTCTGGTACCGGTCACATTAAAGACAAGTCGATCAACGACACCAGTACCCGCAGCAGTAGAATCCGAAGTGTTGCTATCAGATTCACTTGTGTACATTGGATCATAAACAGCACTTTGGAATATTTTATGCTTGACATTGATAAGGTTAGATTTACTTATCTTGTCCGCTGATTTGGATTTCATTGTTAGATTTTTTACTTGATTTGGCAAATCACCTGTTATCAAATCAAATTCAGCTGGGGTGATCAAGGGCATCAAGTCGTGAACTAGAGCCGTTGATGCCTTGGATTGCAATGTTTCTGATAAAGCTCTTGGATCGTTGAACGGGGAAGAGTCAGAATTAATGGAAGCTGCTTCATCTGCAGCTGCTTCATTTTCCAACACAAGTGAATCATCTTCATCGTTAGGCTCAGGTTCAGCACTTTCTGACTTGTGACGCATAGTTTTCTTAATAATTTGTGTGTAATCCATATCATTATTAACCCCGAAAAATACCTTGGAGCTTTCTTTAGACTTGATGTCAAAAATTTCACTATTTCGGTCCATCAAATGTTGACTTAAAATCTTTCGCTGATACTCAAAGAAATTCTTTAATTTTTGAAGTTTGCTCACCATCATCAAGTTCAAATTTTTGTAAGCCTTATTTGAATCTTGATAAAATTGTAAGGAACACTTCAATTTTTCATAATCATCAGCTATCTTCTGTTGCATTAGTTCCATGTCTCTTTCCACTCCAAATTGATTCAATTTATCCTGTAACCCATCGAATAAAATATCACTATCATCAGAAATACACTTGATTTTGCTCTTGCGTAAACTGGACAATCTTTGAAGAAGATTTTGCTTGCGATCTTGATAGATCTGATATCGGTTACGCTCCTCGAAATTTTCAACTAGATTCAATGCATCCTTCAAATCTGTTTGCCTTCGTTTGAAGAAGTTTCCACTTGCTGAAGCAATATCTCTATTTGTGCGTGGTACCAAGTCTTTGATGGGGTAAGGAAGCTCAATTTCCGGACCATCAAACTTTCCATTCTCCAGTTGGTTAATACTTCCCGATGGAGGGCTACCAACATTGTAAATATCGTTATTAGAATGCGGATCGTATTTTCCTTTAGTCATATTCTTTTGTTTGTTCCTCTCTCCTTTCCGGATATTACTAGTATAAGCACCAACTTCGAGGTAATTCAAAGGTAATTTCTTGATGACAACGACATTATCGCGCTGAATATGATCCCAAGGAAATATTGGAATCCCATTTTCATCCAAATGGTAATAATTTCTGTAATCAATTTGCTTAAGGAAATCAAAGTCATCTTCTTCTTCATCTTCAGGCTTCTCTGATCCATTTTTATTTTCACCTGTATCTCCTTCTTCATCCAGTTGCAGGTGATGTAAATCTCCTTCCATTTCCTTCCGGCGTAACTCATCTTGTTTAATGGCCAAATAAGAGACTTGCTCAGGTGTCGAATTCCGTAATTCATAAAGTGAGCCAGCAGCACTTGCTACAATCATGTCCACACGAGGCAAGTATTTCAGCGCATCAAGAAGGTTGGCCATCACTTCTGGAGGTGTTAGCGGACCTTTGTCAGAATGAATGGGATAGGGCATATAATTTGAAGGTGGAAAAGGTAAAGGAGCAATCTCAGGGTATTCTTTAATTTCCTGTTGATATGCTGCATTTACTGAGGATGCCTGTTTGAGTTGACTATTATGTTCTGACTTTTGGTATTGTAATTTCATGGTTTCTCTAAACTTTTCTAACGAATAAGGTAATTCGGCAGTTCGTATAATTGGCGGTGGTGGATATATAAAAGGAACGTAGATTCCACCTTCAAGGGACGGTATTTGACTACTTTTTTCACGGGGAGTTGATGTGGGAGATGTGGTGGGAGTGCCATTTTCCAGACCAGAGTCCTCAGATGAATTTAAGTAACGATGTTTGAAATCTTCAGCAGTTGGATGTGGAACAGTTGCCCCATCCGATGGCATAGCTGCCGGTGGTAGTGGTGGAGGAAACTGGTATAGTATATTTTGAACTTGCTCATGGACCTTGGGATCGGTTACCTTCGGAAAATCAGTAAAGAAATCATTAATACCTGTTTTCAACGGTATGATCGGTATCATTGTCGATGGAGCCGTGTGAGCCATTGGAGGGAACTCATCGTTAAATCTATTGAAAGGCACATTTATCGAAGTTGTTGATGGTGTGGCATCTTCGAGTTTCTGCATCTTGGAGGTTCGTAAACCTTGGATGATTTCTTCTGGACATGGCAAATGCCTTTTCCTCTGAGGCGCGGTTGGTGAGTGTATAGCAAACCCCGCACTTGCATCTCCATTCTTTGTCGAGTTGTACATAGGTGCCAATGAAGCGATTGCCGACAGTGCGATATACGAAGTCTGGGGCACGTCGACATGTGTGGGCAACGTCACAGGGATAGGCTGCAAATCTGAAAGACCCACTCCATGAACAAGTGCATCCTTCGTACCATTGTACATAGGTACGCCTGGAAGCATTTGTCTCTGATCTGAAGCATAGCTTGTGTTTGGAAAAGTCAGGGTCGAGTTTCCCACCAAAGGAAGATTCCAGGTTGCAGAAAGTGCGGCTGGAGTGCTACTGTGAGGGGAGTCTTTCCGTAAGGTATCTGGCAAGCCTATGGGAGGTTGTGGCGAAGTATAGGACGTGGCAGCGTGCTGTGCGGATATAATTTGAGGAGCCATGTTGGGGAAAAGGGGGTGTTGATGAGGTTGCAAATAATGTATTGGCATAGCTGGTGTGATGTTGAGTTGCGGTTGCAACTGGGCAGTAGTAGTCGCAGTAGTATCAGCCTCTTTGTTTGTTTCAGGGGGTAACGTCTGCAGATCCAGTGTAGGATCCATGGCGTTGGTACGATGTTGATCCATTTTAAGTCATGTAGAGTAAATGGCACTGGTATGCTATCCGAACAAGAAAGAATCGCTCACTGTTTTCTAGTAGAGCAAATGGTTCAGTTATCGCAACATTTTTTCCATCGAAATTTTTCCCTACTGGATTTTTCGCACCAAGGAAAACGAATGCCAGTGGTCATTTTTGAATATATAGAGTGGGTTACCGGAGCAGATGAGAGTCTTTCAGTAAAGTGCTTTATGTGATTGTAGCAGGGATAGAGTTATTTTACCGTTAGTATCTGTTTTCAGGCTTTTGCAGTAGAGTGATACGATTGTCTAAGTTGAATAGTGAGAAACATCACAAGTTCGTGGCGAATTCCCAGAGGACAAAAAAGTTAGAGTATCTAAGCAGTACAGAGTAGAGAGTTAATATCAGCAATTGATATAAAAGTTGAGAGAGGGAAAAGGATTGCTATATGTGTTATTCGAGAACAGTTAGAATGGCACATAAACAAAACCTATTTTTAAAGAGACTGCCGAAATTTTCTACTACGATAACATAATTTGGTTTAATTTCTGATTAGACCTGATGAGAATTGTGTTTGTATTACTGACGCCCCCCCTGTAGAGATCAAGTTGAATTAGACATTCTTTTTCATCTCGAAAATAATAGTCATGTATCAACACACATAGTTTTTGCATTTGCATGGAGATACAAGTTTTGCACGTTATGTGTCCTATTGTCTTGAAAACAGAGACATGGTTGAGTACCCGAAAAAACACTGTCCAATTATGCCATAAATATATAGTCGAAACTCTTCTATTAATATTAAAGAATACAAGAAAAGTATGTACTAAGGCCTGCTCGCTCTTATTAATGATTATATTTCTTGACTTACACTTCTGCTTTTGAAATCTAGTCCTTTTGGCCCGTAGTGGTGCCTTACAGGTGGTGTGAGGAGCTCTTGTGGCCTCTACTCATCTTTGAGATCCATTTTTCTCCACAACTTTAAATTTGAAACGAACTTCTAATAATCTACCTAAGCAACATGACAAACCACTAGATTGATACTGTAATTATTCTTGGTCCCTAATCGTCTCCCACAATACAAAAGACCATCATCAAACCACCCAACCCGACCCCCAACCATAGGCAAAGAGGTAGCCCACCTCGCGACACAAAAATGCCCCCCCCAATACCGTTTTTGAGTATTTGCCAATTTAGTATTGTATATTGGAGTGGGTTTTGTTTTGAGATTTGAATTTTTGATATCCATTCACAAACCATCACCGAAATTATTCTGAAAACATAACTAGAACACAATTTGCAATCCAAATACTTGAACGCGACTTTGATACGCAGTCATCCATCTTAAGGTTAACTTTGCGAGGAGCTCTGTCTTAGACTGTAACTCCTATTGGTTCGAATCATCCTTGAATCGCCTGGGGATACGTTTTCTGAGGAACTGCCTTACTCAACACCAGGACTGGTAGTTTGTTGTAAAAGCATTATTACCTGTCAAGATAGAGGATATATCGATTAAGTCGTCGTGTATACTTGAAACAGTGCATACTTACTAAGTTCAAGCATCGTTGAAATCACCAAACTCTCTCCTTTTAAACGGTGATCGACAGACGCACTAGGGGTATTTACATTTGACTATTGAGATGCCACCCACAAAGACAAAAAGATTAAAGGCGGAGCCAAAGCAATTAGTTCTAGCCAAGATGCTGGGCTGGCCCGCCTGGCCTTCGTTCGTGATGCCTACAAAATTAATTCCCCCTGGTGTTCTCAAGGCGAAGAAGAAGCTGACAGAATACTGTGTCATCTTCATTCCGGATGGTGACTTCTATTGGATGAACGAAAAGTCCATCGAGGAGCTCAGTGCTGAAAAGTTGGAAAAGCGATTACTCAAGATAAAGCCCACTCTAGAGAACGCTGCAAATACTACAGGTAAGAAGGGCAAAAAGGGTAGCCTGAGCAGCAATGGTGGCAGTGGCCGAACCCTAAACATCAACGACGCGTTATTGGCAGCTGAAGGCTTGAAGTTCGACACTTTCATGCGCCAATTAAAAGATCGTAATGGAGAAAATGACGATGAGGACGAGGATGATGATGAAGAGGAAGAAGATCAGGACGTTGAGGATGATGATGTTCCAGTTGAAAATGATGAGGAAGAGGAAGAGGAAGAATCGATAGAAGAGAAAGTTGATGGCCACGAACGCTCCAAATTGGCAAAAGAGGAAGATGACGAGAATGATACCATCTCAAGCGAGAATGTGCTGAATGGAAAATCAGGAGTCAGGTCCTCACGAAAACGATCTCGTTCACCAATCATCAAAGAAGAAGAAAGCCAAAGTGGAACAAGTAATGAAGATGAAGATGACAATTTTGAACAACGTAAACTTCAAAAGAGATCAACCACAGTTTCAAGAAGTGGGTCTCCATATTCAACAAGAGGTGCCAACCGAGATTCTAGCAAACACAATTCAAGTCATCTAAAATCCTCTAACGGAAACCACAAGAATGGTTCAAATGATAAAGAGCAGCTAGATGAACGTCAACATCAACTTTGGCTCTGTCGGATAAAATTACAGAGATCATTAATCCAAAGGAACCAAGCTAATACCCCCACAAACCCAAGAGACTTTCCACCTCCTTCTGCAGATGAGTTGTCAGTAGCAAGATTGATTTTGCATAAGTTAGCCGATATTCCTGTAACGACCGAGCTATTGAAAATGACCAAAATACACAAAGTACTAAAGTGCATATTAAAGGACGAGGATTTAGAATATCCCGATAGTTTCAAATTGCACGAGAAGTGCCAGGAACTATTGACGAAGTGGCTGGATGTTATAGACAAGATACGATTGGAGAAAGTCCAGGCTGCAACTAATATTATAGGGAACGGGGCCCCCAATAAGTCCAACACTGTTAAGGCGACAGACCCATCTGTGGAATTAATGACGTCAGAGTCAGTATCAGCTTCTGTTTCAGTCACTGGCCTTGTTGCAGGTACCCTCCTGGCTGAGGAAGACGATAGTGGAGGGGTTCACCAAGACGATAGTGAAGTTTCCACTATTGCCAATGGCACTGAAGACGACAGAAAGGAGTAATGAGAGCAACGATGTTGCGCAACCTCAAATTTAGGTGGAAAATGCTGAACGAGACCTTACAACAGGAGCTGGATTAGAATTATTCCTTGGTAGTTATCAATGAATGTATTATGTTTTGTACGATTTTAATTGATGAATAACAACTGTTGGGCAGTTGTTATCAGTATTACACAGAATTCCTTATCTATGTAGGTTCAAGAGTTTTAGGGTAAACATTTGACTTACAGATAACACTTAATCTGTAAACGGGAAAGTATACATGAATGGTGTGCGATAATATAGCAGATCATATAGGCAATATCAAATACACAGTGGTAAGATAGGCTTACCAGATACTTTTGATAGTCAATAGCAGGAATTTAACCTGGAGTTCATATGTCTGAGATAAGAAAATCATCACCTACAGAGAACTGCTTAAGTGATGCAGGGTACGCAGGTTGCATTAAGCAATGTGCAATACGGTGTGCAAGTGATAAATGTATCTCAGCCTAAGAGTTGCTTGGATAATTTATCAATAGCCAGAGTCATATTTGTCGCTAGTCACTAAGCCACAGCTGGAAGCCTTTCAAAGTTCCTAAATGGGATCCGAGTTCCCACCGAATAGAGTTGAATTGTGGCCCCATGTTGTAGGGAACAAAATCACTACAATGGCCGCTGGAAGGCAAGTTCTTCAGAGCGTCTTACCTCAATTGCACGACTAGGTAAATTGGATTTCGTCTTCTACTACGACAGAGCGCACCATAATAATGGGAAAGAACCTGTAATATGTTACAATTTAGGTTCAGAAGTAGTTTTCTGTACTCTGTATCTCTACAATTAAACCAGGATGGAACATCCTTTTTCACAATACCAACAAACAAAGGTGGGTCATAGTATCCGCAACAACCACACAAACCCCAAATTACCTTTATCATATATGCAAACTGTCGGTTAAACTCTCTGGAGTATTTTTTTTGGCTGTTTTATTGTTTTGCATCCTTTACATAATTCATATTGACACTCTAAACGCCGATGGATGACTGCTATTCCATTTCTATATTAGGAAGAGCCTGATTACTACTGACGCATAATAAATGCTCTTCGTGTTAATCTGAATTATATTGAACTAATCGGGAATAGAGATGGCGTACATAGAAATTTTCGAACATAAGTGTTTTTCTATTGGAACTCCCAAGGAACTCTGACCTATTGAGACGTTATCCTCAATACGAGTCTATAAGCGATCGCCGTACAAGTATGTGTGTTAATAATTCACTTATGAGGTGATCGGTGTTGCTTCTATGGGTCGCAGTTGAATATTCTATGTGCATTTCTTTGAATGTCTCAATGATTTGATTATAGTTCTTACAAGTGGGACTTAAATTGAGCAGTTTGCTACGAAGGAGTTGTACCCACTTAATTTTTGTAATGCAATGGGGTTCTGGGTACCTGTTAGATGTATATAGGCCCTAATTTAACTCCAATTGGTAATCAGGTCCTGCAACTTGAGGTGGTCTCGTGAAGTACTTGAGTACTAATTACCTTAATATCTTTTTCTTTAATCACTTTGTGATCCGGCTTTATTCAATAATGACGATCTTGCGTCTGCACCTAGAATTAGATCTTCCTGTAGTATTACGTTGGAGACAACGCTGGCAAATAAAAATTGGGACATGTCGGATAAATCCTTCCAGTGACTCCGCAAGGGAAACATATATTACCAAGGTTCCCACATAGAAAACATTTCCCACTTAAAAGAGTTCAAACTTTTGCTGGTATTGAGCGCCAACAATCTTGCTGATACCCAGGAAATTTCATCGAAAAGTGCAACTTATGGACCCAGTAAAGAGAGTTTCGGGCATGTTCTTATCCTACTATGACATCCTGCAATGGAACAGTTAAGTGTCCAAGAAAACAAAGTTTTGTTAAGCGAGACTTGCAGGTACAAAAACAGTTTTTTTGATTGGCTCGTCACCAGATCGCTGCTAGCATACATACGGCCGAAGTGCAGGTTTTAATGGGCTTATTGTCAAAGAATGCTCCAGTCCCATTTATGTAAAACTCTAAATGGACTTGCGGAACTCAAACCCGGCTTTGAAAGAACTTACTATCTCGTGCATCAAAGGAAAACTGCAAAGTAATTTCTTTTTGACTTAGAATCTGTAATGTACATTGCAATTGATTCTAATAGTTTCCAATGACACATATGGTTCAGACATAAAGGTCCGCTATATGACAGTTGTAGCTATCACTAGAACCGCTCTTTTAATTCAATATATTCATTTGTATAGCAAGTTTAATGTAGACCTTCAAGGTCTTTCTTGTTCTCCCATATATAATCCCACATTGGTATCATGACAAGTTGACTAATACATCCTCTTTACCACACCCCCTTGCAATAGCGAGGTCGATTTAATTTACTTGTTTCATTGTCTGCCATAAGCTTAAGATTCGGCAAAGACAAAGGCGTGAGTTTGTTGGTTCTCTTTCTTGATAACACAATCCAATTAGGCTAAACCCATGAGGTTATTGTCTGTTTTGGGATGCATTTTTCGATGCGTATTAGGCACACACGCATGGCTTTTAGTCTAAATCCTTATGAGGGCTTTTATGCTTGGTTACTGGAGCGAACAGGTGAGATAAAAAATATGGTTACCAAGTTGGAGATGTTAAGTCCAGCTAAGGAACCGTTAGCCACCAAAATATTTAAATACCCTCTACTGCCCACTTTAATCGCATCTCATCATGCCACAGTCCTGCAAGGTAACTTGACACCGTCATCCCGATTGGCACCCATAATTAGATAAATATTCATTATGCGTTGGATTGATATGGCTGCAATTGGTGGGTTCGCTGCTTCTGCTTTCGCGAGCAGCGCAGCCCTCAGCGAGACGGTGCTTACCTCCTTGGGTGAACCCGTCGCTTTAACTAAGACGTCAATGGACGACCCTGTTTCCGTTGAATATACTTCTACATCACTTGGATCAACAAACACAAATAGGGCTTCTCGTCCACAAGCATCAGGTACGCAAGTACCTTTTGCTGAACCATTCAGCGAAGCCAACGAACTTTGGTTCGACGTCGTTGTTCAAGGGCAATACTCGCCTTTCGACATTTACGCCGGTAGCAGGCTCATGGAATGGCATGAAACGAAAATTACAATTGATGGCCGAACCGCCCATTCAGACTACTACAGTGTGGTTTCTTCCCAAAGCCACTTCAAGTACTTCCAGTTCACTGGCGTACTTGATAACTCTCAGACTGCCACCCTCAGATTCTCTGGTGGAGAAGTGACACCCGGTGAATACACAGCATCCTTCTTGATTGTGGCCAATGTGACTCCATTGGCCAAAAGAGACAGGAACACCTACACAATGGTTGTGACCACTACTATTAGTAGTACATCTTCAAATGCACCAGAAGTTACTGATAGTAGCAGTGAAGATGCGAATTCTGATGTCAGAGCTTCTGCCACACCTGACCGAACTTCTTTCGAGCCCAGCCAAGAAAACGATACCGAAACATCTGTTGTTGAATCTTCCTCATTGAAAGCTGAATCTTTCGAACCATCAGTTTCTGATGACTTCATCTCAACTGAAGTTGTTGAAAATGAAACATCCTCGTCTTCCGCTACTTCAGTAACATCTTCGGCCGTTGAGTCTTCAGTCGTTGAGTCTTCAGTCGTTGAGTCTTCAGTCGTTGAGTCTTCAGTCATTCAGCCTTCAGCAATAGAATCTTCAGTCGTTGAATCTTCAGTCGTTGAATCTTCAGCTGTTGAATCTTCAGCTGTTGAATCTTCAGCTGTTGAATCTTCAGTTGTTGAGTCTTCAGTTGTTGAGTCTTCAGTTGTTGATTCTTCAGTCGTTGAATCTTCAGGTGTTGAATCTTCAGCCGGTGCATCTTCAGTCGTTCAGCCTTCAGCTATAGAATCTTCAGCCGTTGAGTCTTCAGCCGTTGAGTCTTCAGTCGTTGAGTCTTCGTCTGCGTCTGCTATTCAGTCATTAGAGTTATCCTCAGCGGCTGCAACAACTGCAATTGGACCATCTGTTGCACATTCCTCTTCTGAATACCTGGCTTCTCAATCATCTTCTACCAATTCGTTCCATGTTACTTCGTACTCAACCTCCTCAACTTTTGCATCATCTGCTGCAACTTTAACTGCAGATTCGTATACTCCAGTTGAATCTTCTTTTGCGGAAATCTCCACCACCAGTTACACTGAGATCCATGCTTCTTCTTCATCCAACACCTCGGCTATTTCAACACCTACTGTGCTTTCTGATTCTTCTTCCAATGAACCAGTTTTCCGTATTGTGATTCCAGCTCGGTTTACTCCAGCAGATATTCACGCTTCTACAAATCGTACCTTCAAATGGGCATCATCATTGCAAGTTTCAGTTGAAGAAGAAGCAACTGAAATCACAACTTTGATTTCCCTCTGGTACTACAGGTACTTCCAGTTCACCCAAGCCCTCAAGGAATCGGGAACTGCTACTATCACTATGGTTGGTGAATCAACTGGTACTGGCGAATATGTTGCTGTCTTCACAATCATAGCCGGAGAAGAGATCGCAAAGAGAGATCAAGAGTCATTTGTTGTTACTGCCACCGCAACCATTACTAGCGTTGCTTCAACAACTGCTCAAAAAATCTCTTCTGTATCTTCTACGGCAACTCAATCTGAATCGAACTTTTCTTCTGTCAGCCCATCTGCTGGGGTTTCTTCTGGTCATTCTAAAAGCACCACCAATAACAGTGAATGTGCGACATCTACTGCGACAGAATTAAGTACTATTTTCTTCACTGTCACCAAGTGTGACAATCACTCTTGTTCTGCAGTGAAGACGTCGGGTAAAGTAGAAGAGGTTACTGTTACCGATGTTTCTGGTAACACAGCTATTTCCTCAATTACCGTACCATGTGAAACGACTACTAACCCGATTGTTACTTATACTACTACTGGTACCAGCCAAGGGAAGATCATGTCTTTTGTCACTTCTGGTGTTATGTGCGAAGTGACAACTACCAACTCGAAGAGTCAAACCGTTGTCATCGGGACTACTATGCCTTTACCTGATGCGTCCGAGAAGGTTGTCACCGTTGTGGACGGCGAGGGTAAGACGTTGACCACTACTGTTAATGTTTCTCTGACCCTGACTGGCAACACGATTGCCATCGAAAGTAAAGTATCCACCAGAATCCCAGTCACTCCTAGTGTTGCTACACAACCTTCTTTCAAGACATCAACATTTGCAAACTCCTATGTCGCTAGTCAAACTGGATCCACTGGTGCTACAGGTGTTACCGCTAGTGTTGTCGAAGGGTCTGCCAGTGGCATCAGAGCACCAATGATAGCTTTACTTGCAGCCTACGTTGCATTCGTGGCTTAAAGGCCTCTTAAAAGGTTTAATACACACATGGGATTTATTTTGCTTCAGTTTCTCTTTAATCTTTTTGCATTTATTTACAGGGTACATTTAAATATTCATTTTTATAATAATTAGGTTTTCTTTTAGCCATGGTTAATACATAGATCGCTTTTTTTGCAGCAATTAGGACTGGTTTTCTTCGCGACATTTTTCTCAATTGCCAAAAACAGTCACCTCTGTTCCCTTTGAATCACTACTCCGAACTTGATCTTATCCAAAGGATATTTTCTTCTTGCACGACCTAGTCCCTTCGTTAATAGGAAATCGCGTGCGGGTAACGCCAATTGGGGGTTGTCTCAGGCATGAGACAAAGCAAGTCGTGTGCTACGAGATGGCTGTGGCACAAAAAGGTTTTCTTCCCATCACATTAAACGAACTACAAAGTCACCAAAAAGTGGGCCGTGAACAAAAGGGCCGGACTTAGGCAATCTGGTTGATTAGGTTTGTCATCAAAATCAATTTCAACAAATGCAATCGATAAGCCCAACATAAGTGTAAAATGAAAGAGACGAATATGTGTTTACACAGTAGTAGAGTTTAACAGAAGTATACGACCGTTGCCAACAAATGGCACGACATTTTCACCGCCATTTTGGCCGTGTCGCACATTTACTTTGCGTAGTGGAGGACATTTTTTTTTTTTTGGTTCTGGTTTTGCTCCTGTTCTGTGTGAGAAATTTTCTGTTCACCCTTTTCATTTAAGTTTTTTTTTCCTCCCTTCCCTTCTTCTTCTCTTCTCTTTTCCTTCTTGTTCCTCCATACATTTATTGAATAATTCACCATGGCTGAAGAAGATGTATGTTCAGACTGCGTTCCGAAGATGATGAGCTGAGTGCTACTTGCTTTAGTAGAAAGTCAAAGGTGTTGCGATCCTATTTTATCCAGATCTGTGCAACTAGAGATGGACAGCGATTGTATTTTCCACGTTTCTCTCTTTAGCACTGTTGAATTATAGAGAGAGCAACACGACATTGAAGGCTCACAAATCACGAACCAAATTCAAGTATTTGTTACTAACATTTTTTTTAGCACCACTTTGAAACCGCTGATGCTGGTGCTGCTTTGACCTACCCAATGCAATGTTCTGCATTGAGAAAGAACGGTCACGTCGTCATCAAGGGTAGACCTTGTAAGATTGTCGACATGTCTACCTCTAAGACTGGTAAGCACGGTCACGCCAAGGTCCACTTGGTCGCCATTGACATCTTCACTGGTAAGAAGTTGGAAGATTTGTCTCCATCCACCCACAACATGGAAGTTCCAAACGTTACCAGAACCGAATACCAATTGTTGGACATTGACGACGGTTTCTTGTCTTTGATGACCCAAGACGGTGACACCAAGGATGACGTTAAGTTGCCAGAAGGTGAATTGGGTGAAAAGATCCAAGCCGACTTTGACGAAGGTAAGGACTTGTTGGTCACCATCTTGACCGCCATGGGTGAAGAAGCTGCTGTCTCCCACAAGGAAGCTCCCAAGTCTTAAGCAGAATAGCTAATCTTTTATTAGTTGTTTCTTGACGTTTACTTTTGACGATAATGTGTTGAATAAATAGTCTTGGGACCATAACTCCACGACCTGCTGGTCTGTCGTTTATTCCCTTTGTGTTCTTTTATTCCTACAGTATAAGCTCTTTTTGGCTTTCGATTCTACTCGTGTATATGTACTCAATGTATATTTGGGGTTGATTGCTTCTCCCATTCAATTTGTAGTATTTAAGATGTCGTCGACCAATTTTTCAAATTTTCACTTTACAGTTGTTGGTGCATGCACGGCGATGATCAAATTTTTCTCACCAAACAAGTGAAAAAATTAGTACAAGGACACCCACACATTGCCAACAACATTTTATGGCTTGGATAGCTTGGTGCGAAATCATGCCAAGGTGTGTGGGAAGAGATAGATAACGGCGCTACCATAATTCACTTAGATATCAGAGATGATACCAGGAGGCAGTATTGAGACCTCAACAAGCCATAGCGGAAAATCATAGGCATGGAGTAGTAGATGAACAAATGATTTGGTAGTTGATGCAGAATGTAGTAGAGAGAATGGAAGTGTACTGGAACTGAATAGCAACATATTAAAATACTAGATATAGTTATAGCCTACATCATACAGAAAAATATTGATACACAGGACATGTCTTCGACAGTGGGAGAAGTTTGGAATTTGAAATATGAAATGAAATATGCCACTGTAAAGAATCATGTACATGAATTACACTGCTTGAAGAGTACAATGCACACAGTTGACCTCAAAGTACTCCAACGGCAAATGAATAAGCAAATGTGTATTTCGGAGTGATGCTAAAACATAGGAAAAAAATACACTGTCATTTGATCAGGCTGTGCCATTTTATTTTTCAATGAGACCAAGCCGCAATAGGGAATGTGGGGTTTTCAGAGGCTATGCAGTAGAAAACTATCGAATCTATAATGAAGACCACTATACAGATAATGGAAGAGAAGCGACGACATGAAATACGAATATGCAACCACTTTAGATTAGATCATGTAAGTCAGAGGACTACGGAGTCAACATAACTTGCGATCTATATAATGTGCCCTAAATATACGTGATATATATGTATATCTATATATATGTATGATTTGACTCCACATATACGGTTTGTAAATTTCTTTTGTGGTGTAGCAATATATAGCAATAAAACAATCAGTCGTACTCTTTAGCAGATATAGCAACTTCTTCGTAGTAATTGCCCTTTCTCGTTTTGCTTTCATCATCCTACTAAATCAATTCATAACTCCCCTTTGTAGACAGTTCATCCACTCATTCCCATACAATTTAGTTGCCATTATCTTTTGAGCTGGCGCTACCAATTACATCATTTGTTTCCCGATTGTCAGGACTGACAAGGGATTTATAATGATAGTCAAATCCCGAATTTGATAGTACATTCAACCTATTCAGCCTCCGCCCCCCGTACACGCACTCAAACAGCAGTGCAAAGTTCCCGATAAGTTATCGACTGCGCTGTGCGCATACATACTTAACTTACACCATTCTCCTTCTCACTGGTTGAGTAGTTAGAGGTGATTCAGCGAGGTTCTATTTACTTGCTTGTGAAAAAAATAGTTACTGGCGCCACAAGTTCCAACAGAAACACTGGATACCTGCTACGGTACCCAATATCAATAGTTACGTGGTATATGGGCCTAGGGGCCTTCTGACTAGAGTTATTTTTTGGGCCATAAATTCCGGTCTTGCTTCACATTCTGAAATCAACGTGTCACTTGGTAACTTCGCAGCAGTGAGTCTACACTTTTCAGCACTACGCCACTATTTTTACTCGATTAAGATATAGAATTGCTGCACCTGTGTCGTATTGAACTACATCTTCCTCATATATTGTCTTTCTGAAATCTTGTTAAGGAAATGAGTTCCAGTTTTAGTGGTTCAACTTCACCCTCCACCACGACTACTACTACAGTCACTTCATCATTCCAGCTGTTTGTAACCCACAATACTCCTTCTAATACTACTACTTCTGGTGACCTCACACCGGGATCGTTTGTGGGTAACACTCCGCTGACAGTGCTTTTCTTTCTTGCTTTGGCCGTAGGTGGAGTCATTGCTGGTCTATTCCTTTTTTTCACATTACGGTACTTTGTGCGGTCAAGATATGGAATGCATATCTATCCGCTTACATACGGGATTTTGTTCCAGGGCCCTGGTGGTCGACGTGGACGGCAATCTTCAGTGGTAGATTATACGGACGAGGAATTGGTGTTTATGTCACGGCTGCATTTCCTCCATGCTGATCTCTGGGAGCGTCGTCTTTTTGAAAGGCGAAGAAGAAGAAGACGGGGCGGTCGTTTCTCACGTATGGCTAAATTAACAGATGAACAGGTCGAAACCTTATTCCCCAAGAAGACATATGCCGACTGGTTGAACAGCGGAAAGGACAATCTGAACTATCATTTGGAAGGTATTCTTCACGAAGAAAAGAAGGACGACAGTGAACTGGAATCCTCTGCGGAAGATAAACCTCAAGGCGTATCTGAAACCATTCTGACAATGCATCCTATTCCAAGTACAAGCCAAAATGACCACCAGCAACAACGACAAACAGTCATAGCCGATGACGACTTGGAAGCGGCAATGGCCCAAGGTGCCACAGCTCCCAACTCCAATCGAGAAACACCGTATGGAAATGGCGTTGACTTAAGTGAAAGCGTAATGATAGTTGAATCATCTCAAGAAAAAGCCACAACGAATGACCATAATCATAACCAGGGTGAGAATCACGAGGGTATTGAATTACTGGAGTTGCATTTTTCAAGTGGTTCTTGTGCCATTTGTCTTGAAGTATTTGACGACGACGATGAGGTCAGAGGGTTGATCTGTGGTCATGTTTTCCACTCTGAGTGTCTTGATCCATGGTTGACCAAGCGTAGGGCTTGTTGTCCCATGTGTAAGCGTGATTATTTCTACAACAACGAAGCAGCCGATACGGGTACCGTCGCAGGTGGTAGAAATAATAATACTACCAATGGTAATACCAATGAAAGTACAAACAATAATTCCAGCAACAATGTTAATGCTAATGCGAACACCAATTATGGAAACCCAATTACCAATGGTAATGAAGATGACAATGATGAACCTGTCTTTGACCTTGAATTAGTACGGAATGATCCCACACTTCGTGCAATTCTCCAGCAATTGGTTACCACCGAAGAGCGGGCTCGCATGATATTGGCCGATGAAAATATTCAGCAGACTGATATCGAGGAGAGAGCAAATGCAATTGCCGACCGCAAATACAAATCTTTCTACAAAATTATATGGTGGAAGTTAATGGGGATTGATCGGCTGGACTTGTTCAACTGGACTGTTGTGTGTCTCTACCACGAGTACAGAGCAAATAACCCCATTCCTGACCCCATAGCTGCAGCCACTGCTTCGAATCGTGCGAACCGCGCAAATCAGAATCGTTCTGGTGATAGCGAGGCTGCAGCAAATGAATCCACCGAAGAAAATGTTAATGCAGAAAATGACTCTCGCGAAAACGAAATTACTACTGTGACTGATGAGATTCCTACCACCATTCCTGATGCTAGTGATACTACTGTGGCAAACGAAAATTCTACAACGAGGGATGCAATTGGTCCAACTAATACCACTACCACTAGGACCACAAATTCCATGAGCACGGCAATTAGTTTTGAGAATACTTCTACCGCGGCAAATGGTTTACCTAACAACCAGCTTCCCGAGGTGGACTTGACAGACGTTCAAAACCCAGTGTCCCATCTGTAATCATTCCGCTGTCAAACATATATGTTAATTCACTTATTCTGTATTTATCTGCTTAATGGACTCAAACTGTACTCTCCGTAGTACGGAAGTATAATGTTAACCCCCTCTGATACACCCGTACACGACTGTAGATCGCATTTTCGCATTTTACCAAACTCCAGAAAATTTTTCACGAGGATAAAGTGGGATCCGATGGCACAGAAGGTGATTCAAACCAATCGTGTGTGGTGTTAGTTCCCTATTAGCAGTCATCAGACGGGTCTACTTTGCGTAAAATCAGCGGTGATCCAACAGTATCTTTATTCTCAAAAGATACTAAGCAATTGAGGATAATAACAGTATCCTTGTCCCTGCACCAAAACGAAGCAGTAACAACATCAATTCCAAAATGGCTCCTCCAAAGAAGAACATGAAGATGGACTTGGGTTCCTTCTTGGCCGACGACACCCTTGGTGGTAGCTCGTGGGCTGATGAAGACGTTGATATCTCGTCTATTGCGGTTTCCATCGGAAACTCTGGTCCAACTTCATCCGCTTCTAACTTCGCTAGTAGTTCCAACAACTTTGGTGGTAATGAAGGCGGTTTTACCGAACAGAGAAGAGAACACATAGAATACCCCATTCCAGATGCTCCTCCTTACCGTGCCAGAGTCGGAAACTTGCCTTACGAAGTCACCGAAGCAACATTGGTTAAATTTTTGGAAGACCGTTTACAAGCTCCAGGTACCGTTGAAGACATCAAGGTTCCAATGGACCAGATGTCCGGTAGACCAAAGGGGTTTGCCTTCGTAACTTTTGCAGCCAGAGAATTGTTGGAAGAAGCCTTGGAAATGAGCGGATCTGAATTCAACGGCCGTAAGGTCTACCTCAGTGTCGCCGCACCTCAAAAGCAAGATGTCTTCGATATGGACTGGAGAGGCGGTAGAACCGGAACTGGTGGTGGTGCCAGCAGAAGAGAGGAAGTCGAATTGGACTGGGGCTCTGCCAGAGGTACTCACACTTTACCTCCAAGAGAAAGATCAAACAGAGGAGACAGAGGCGAAAGACCAGAAAGAAGACCAAGAAGAGAAGAACCTGAACTCGACTGGGGTGTGGCCAGAAACTCCACTGCTGCCTTACCCCCAAGAGAAAGATCCAACAGAGGTAACTTTGGTGACCGTGAACGCTTCAGTGGTGAACCTAGACCTCCAAGAGAAGAACCCGATTTGGACTGGGGTTCTGCCAGAAATACCCAAGCATCTTTGCCCCCCAGAGAAAGATCAAACAGAGGTAACTTCGGCGGTGACCGTGAACGTAGACCTAAGAAGGAAGAACCAGAATTCGACTGGGGTTCTGCTAGAAACACCCAATCGTCGTTGCCTCCTAGGGAAAGATCCAATAGAACTCCAAGAACTCCAAAGAAGCAGGAAGACAGCCTCGATTGGAAGAGAGGTCAAGCATTGCCTCCAAAGCAAAGAGCCGCTACCGGTAACAAAACCCCGGAAGTAGAAAAGAAAGAAAAGAAGGAAAAGCCAACTGCCTCTTTCGGTGTCTTGACAATTGAAGGTGATGAAGATGATGAGGAAGAAGAAGAAGAGGAAGAGCACGAAACAGTGGAAGCTAACGAAGAGGACCAAGGTGAAAAGGAATTGGAAAAGGCCACTGCAAGTTTGACTGTTGAGGACTCGAACGACGGGGAATGGGAAGTTGTTCGTAAATAAAGGATGTTGTTTTCCCGGTCACCTATATCTTAATATTTTTAAAATTTTCTAAGCATTGTCATATATTTTTTACTGCCCTCCCAACACCTTTGATGTATTTTAGTTTGGCTCCAAAGACAAGATCGAATTGCCTGTGCTTGGGTTATTTTTTTTTTAATTTCTCATTGCTGCTCCTTCGTTTCTGCTATTGCTGTCCACCATATGTAGATATTTGTACCATTTAATTAAGGTTATCGTTGATGTTCTCGTACAATAGTTTTAATTTCAGAATCAGACGAGTCGAATAGTAAATTCTAAATCAAAGTGGTCGATCGAGAAACCATTTTTTCGCAGCCGAAGTCGTTTGCGATACTAAAATCTCGATTAGACGAAATGCGAAACATCGAAATAAAAAGTCAAGTCGAAGGTCGACCCAACTGAGACTCCAAATAACTCTTCCAGCTTTATTTCCATTATGACGTCCGCAAACGACGATTCAATCTACTTGATAGACTCTAATAGTATGTCTAAGTCTTTGTTCATTGCTCATAAAATCAGCCGTTACTAACAATTATCTCAGAAAGATACCTGCCTTCCAACCCTACACCCCTCGACAATTTAATTGCACACTATGGTCTAGATCCCATCGCTCAATCACTTGCTAGAACCAACGTTGACGGATCTAAGGGCGTCAAGCTCAGGAAATCCTATAAGAACCATATACTGGATCTTGTAGGAAAACACCAAATAGCGACAGCCAAACTGATACCGCCAGGTTTGCTTGATCCAGGGCTAGACAAGACCCCTGATCTCATCAAGGAAATAGACATTAATTTGCTTAGAAGAGCACTCAAGTTCGACAAGACACCCGTCAATGGGATCGCCGGTTTCAACATCGCAGATTTGGCCATTGGCGATCTGCAGTCGATTATGAGAGGCGATGAGAACTCAGTTGAAGACGATGGATCCAAGAAGGCAAAGCGGAAGAAGAAGCTTCAGGCTGGTGGAGACATCAAGAGACAACATGTTTAATAAAGTAGCGACTTGCAATGGTGAACATGTTTATAGTTTGGCAACAGAAGATGTATTCAGTACATTTTGCAGCAGAGATGCAGAGATGCAGCGATACTGTCTGCCTTTTTGTTGCAACAGAGATTGTTTCAGTTTAAGCTCTGAATGTGCATACAAAGCATGATATTTAATAATAGCAGAGTATGGGGATGTACAATTAAAGGGTGCTGATAAAGGTTTATCTTCAAAAACTATGAAAATGAGGGATAAGGGGTGCTAATAGTTCGCAAATCGCAGGGAAAACGCTTGCAGTTGATTAATGTTACTGGACTGCTGAAGCGCACGCTGATCTTATTTCAGCTATGTAACAGGTTTTATTTATTAATTGGGGTAAGACATTTCCAGTCGAATAGCTATTGATTAGTTTTGTTCACCGACTAAAAGATGAGATAGAGAGCATGTCTTTGAAGTCTTCATAACTTTCAATGGGCCTGAGCTGCTTGACTGCATTTCTCTTCTTAGACTTGGTCGCCTTCTGCATCAATAATCTCCCTGAATGGTTCCAAAGTGTCCTAACAACAGTGTTTTTCAACATAGTGGTGATCTCGTAAAGTGAGAGGACCTGGTTTCTGATCTCCATGAGAGGAAAGTTGAAGACGAAATCAGTAACATTGAGCACTCTAAGATACTTACGCAACTGAATTGAAATTTTGATGGGCACAGGCGAAATTCTGAAGTAACCAATACTCATGTATTTCCCAGCCCTCTTGACCATCTCTCCAACGTCATCTTCAAGATCTTCTTGTAATGTACCGGAGGATTTGTCGGAATTCCCGTTCATCAACCGGTTTCCAGACTTCTTGCTAGCACTGAATCGACCCAGCTTGGTTTCCTGGTGTTCACTTTCTTCGTCGTCTTTGGACCAATCATCGTCCAAGAGTTTATCTCCTTCCGATGTGTTATGCATATTTAAAAGTGGTGATACTTCCATGTGATCATCATCTGCTCCAAAGATGTACCGAATTAATTTAGATCCTGTTATAGCATCCAAATTGATATTTAAAGGCTGGAAATCAATCTCAAAGTTCTCCAATATTTTTATCCCTCCGACCTTCTTGTTCATCGTCCAGTCAATAGTCAAAAAGTCCTTGTCGACCCACTGTGATCTGTCTTTCTCCTTGTAGAAGGGCTGCAACAAGGTCGAAAAGTAGGTGCCACGTACCAAATTGAATCCTTGGACCATTCCCACCTCGATTTTGTTCTTGTTAGAACCATTTTCATTAACAATCCTGCTGAATCTCCCTCTTGCCATTGCAAAATCAATAATAGGAGTGCGGTCATCTTCAAGCATATGTAATATAATTTGATCAGCTTGGATGAACCATTCGTCCTTTGCGTGGAAACTGGCCCGACTGCGAGATATGTCACCAGAGAGAATACATCTCATCAACAAGAATATCTGTTCCAGGATCTCGTTCCCAGTCACGGTAAGCAGGATATAATCATTTAGCAAGGAATTATCCAGATTCAAATTTCTGAACATATAGTTCTTTTTCAACGTCCTTATCAACCCATGATATTTATGTAAATTGCAAAGGCGATGGTAGATCGCTTGCAAATTTTGAAGGTCAAGAGTGAATCTCAACTTTTCAAGTTGTTTCTGAAGTGCCTTGTTCAAAGGTTCAGAATAGAATAGCAAATTCAATACAATAATGTACAAACTGATGTACTGTTCCGAAGTGCATGATATCACTAATTTGGGGCAATCTATCTGTAGTCTTCCCTGGATGAATTTTGCAGCTCTGGGGTCTTTGACAAGACTTGGTGCATTAGAATCATCGTGATAATAAGTTAATTGGGATCCCATAGGCTTCAACATATCATAAGTTAACATTCCTGATAATTTGTCCACCAAAACTCTTGATTCTTCGGCTAAACCCACATCTCTGCATACCTCTATTCCCAACCATGGGGGCCAATTGCTAGAGGAACCGTAGTTTTCTTTGCTAAAGACAAAGTCATCGAAATGCATATCCTTTTTGTTTATCATAAGTATGCTTGCATCAGGAATTACAACTCCAAAACGAGATTCAAGTTCATTTTGTTCCAACTCACTGTCCAACACAGAAATAATCTTACCGTCAATTGTAGGCGCAGTGATAAGAAGAACTTTATCCTGTAGTTCATCACTCTGTAACTGGATCTGAGGAGACACAACCTCAATTTCGTAATCTTCTCTTATGAATTGAGTGTCTAAACAAAATTGCATTATGCGATCAAACTTATCTAACCTTTCCTTGGATGCCATTCTTCGTTCAATGCTGTGTGAGCCTTGAGAAGAGTATACTCTGCGCAACGTAGACATGAATGAGGTGCCAGTGGAGGCTGGCTCATGTAAGTTTCCAATCATATCCTCAATTGCTGAAAGTGAAGCAAACTCAAAATACTTTCTCATGGATGAGTACTGCTTCACCAAACTGATGTACTCATATAGATAGTTTCGATTTGTATTGTTCCATTTGAGTAACATGTTAATGAGGATAAACTTATTATGAAACTGCCCATTTAGTGCATTTCCAGCTTTCCCCATGAGACTGGTGGTTCCTTGTTCTGTCATAAGTTTCCACCGCTTTTCACATTCAGTCTTGTAATGATGGAGACGTTCGATACGAGAAATTAGCTTCGCTCTTAAAGGTTTCTTCTCCCTCATAGCTTGCTGCAATTGCCCTATTCTGTCATTTAGTATTTCGATCTGAGGAAGGAAAACATTAGATTTGAATAGTGTACAACTATGATTTTCTTCATCACCGAATATCGATTCTGAATGCGTGTCTCTCAAGTAGGAGAATTGCTTGGTAAAGACCACAGGCTTGATTGTAAATTCCATTTCCTTCTCTTGTATTTTAGGCAAAAACGCTTCATTAAAATCATCTACATCATACCAGCCTTTATTATTTTCAGCTTCAGATGTCCAGTGCGATGTTTTCTTATCACTCTCTTCATAATGCATTGCTACTTGTTCAAACTTCACTTTCATTATTCGCAAATCAATATTAGAAAAATGAACCTCTCCCAAATTCATTCTCATTCTCTGAGCAGAATCCTTAGCAGAATTGCCAGTATTCGTTACATAAACTTTCTCCTTCCGTTGGTGTAAATCAACAACAAAATCTTCTAATTTGGCACGAAGTCCAATACATTCTAAGTTATCTTCAGGAGGAGACCCAGAGACATCACTCCGGTATGCATGAGCAATGAATAGGGAATTAATACTGAAGAGGTACTTGATCGTAGATAAATGCCGGGAAAACTTTGTCTTTGCCTTTGTTTCCCCAAAAATCTTACCTCTTCGAATGGGCAACAGCGTAGCGCTCTTAAATAAACTCCACCACGTAAAAAATTGACGGAAAACACCAGGAGAAAGATGGAAACTATTGTAACATTTTTTGTTTGCTGCCTGCAAAGAAATGGTCATATGAATATAATCACTTCTGAATCCCTTGTAGGAATCATGGCCCACCTCGCAAAATGATGGATTCCACAACAAAACATCATAATGAGGAATAGAATAAGAAGTCAATTCTCCATTAGCATCAGATCGCTCTAAAAGAAAACCGACCTGAAAGTTGATTCCACCTTGAAGTGATATCACACACTTGTCCAGAACATTTTTATTCGCATTTGGAGGCGGTGGTGGGGTCTCATTTAAGTAATATCCATAAAGTGATGTAATAATATTCTTGCTAGCGGGCAAGAATACTGCCTTGGAGGAATCTCGTGTCCAAGTATGCAATGGGGCAACCAAATAATTCGGTATATACCAGGAAACTTGCTCCGATTTAATGTCAAAGAAATCGAGAGAGTTATTATTCTTATTGATAAGCCATTTCACATCCTTCTGGAAACTAAGCACAAAACCTGAAGCAGTGCCGAATAAATCATAAGGATCATCGGAGCCTTTGAATGCAACTTCAATCGCCTTCTGGGATCGTAATGTAAACATTCCATGTATAATAAAACGGAGCTTATCCCAGAAGCCCAATTTCTTTGATGGATCAATAGGAGGTTTTGAAAATTGATCAAAATTCATCATAACTTGTTGCAAACCAAATTCATAAGAATGACCCCAAGCAAATCTTGCTGGAGATTCCAGATCAAAGTTAACAGTTATGTCTGTATACATCTTGAGCGTTGCCAATGACTTTCTTAGTAATATACTGTAATATTTTTCGTGTCCAGTAGTCAATACCCCTGGAGTTAATACCACGTCCAACTCTCGTAAGTGTTCTGGTGAAAATAAAAGCTGTTCTGCTAAAACAAAATTACCATATAAATGTAAACTTGGATGTTCATTTCCGATTGATGGAACATGCATTAATGGTATTGGGTAATCCCTTAGATGGATCCGAACTTCAGACAATTTGAGATCCACATACATGGGAATAAGTATTGAATATTTGGAATCTTTCGGTACCCCACTTCCCATTTTGTACAAAAAGTTCCATATATCATTCTTTGCAAATTTTGGTTTCGAAATATGAAGGTTAACATTATCAAAAATCATCGTCAAAAGCGGTGTATGTGTTAAACAGGGAACAATGTTTTCGTTTTCTTGCGCATTTAGCTTTAATTCACCTCCAAACAAGTTCCTCCTATTTTCAATTATTTCTTTTCGGTATAGTAATTTAAAACTTTTGACTTTCCGTATCCACAGGGAACCTATTGCTTGGTTTAAACTGTCTAATTCTGATTGGGAATCCCCAGAATTTTCAAGTTTAATTTTCTCCTCAAATAAATATCTCATTTCCATTCGTTTTTTTTGCTCAACTAATCCCAATTGATAATTCATATTAATTTGAGCTTCAAATGGATCATCTTCAATAAAATATAGGATCTTTTTACTATTGAACTCGATTCGGGGAAGTTGTAGTGGCTTTGATTCCCTTGGCCAAACTATTCTGGAGCGAATACTAGACTCGATCTTAAAAGCTCTAACCAAATACTTCAAAATTGATAATTGGACGGAGAGATTGTCAAAAAAGCGATAAACCACAGATCCACTTGGCTGGACTATCCTGAGACCATCACAATCAATATTAACTAAGGGGTCAAATTTAACGATGTCGCATTCATCAAGCAGAATAATCATGTTATCAACAGACATGACTCTGCTATATGATTTCACGTCATCTGCTTCTACTTCTCGAAGAATTCGAGTAAGTCCGGAATTTATTGCTAACTTCAGTTTTTCATATACAACGTTTGAGTCATAAGATTGAAGAACACATGAGAAGTCATCACCTAAACCAAAAGTTATGTTTGTCTTATCTATATTGACCGTAAAGGCAATCATATCCATCAAATCGCTTAATTCATTCCGCGTAAATTTATGTTTCCTTAGAAATCCGGGACTTAGTTCTCTTGTTACCCTTATCTCCTTTCCTATTTTTGCTTGGATAGACCTTATTGGTTTGATAAAAAATTCACGGAGTAAGTTAGCAGCTCCGAATATAACGAACATTTTATATTTGTCGTAGTACAAATTTGTCTCACTTATTGTGAATTCAGATTTAAATGTAGGAAGTTCCAAGTTCCCTGTTGATGCCATTGTACCGTGTATTTTGGGAATAGCTAACACAGGTATGTTGTTCGATGTGTTCAAATCAAGTTTAACACCAACATCTAAGTTGGATATTTGCATATCTGCCTCCCACTGGCCTGAATCTATTGTATGACCAAGTTCATTGAAGTTTCCCGAAGTATCATTGTCAACTAAAGTAGAGCTGACACTGTTAATACTCTGTGGTGTTTCAGGAGATGCAGTACCAACAAATTTAGATAGCTTACCAATGATCGCTTCAAGTGATACTTTGATTGTCTTTAATCTGTGACTATCTCCCATTGAGTCAAAATTCAAACCCTCGTTATAAATATCTCCCAATTGAGAGGTTGGAATAAGTAATGATCTAGAGCCAAGAATAATTCCAATATCATGGATCTCCATTTCGACAGAAAGAAGCCAGTCCGGCAAATACTGAAATTTCAGGATATATTGTTTAAAAGATGTAAACTGAGGTAAACCACTTTCTTCTCTTGCATCGTAAGCATCCTTAATGTGTCTGACTGCCAGAAGGAACTTCTTAGATTCTATGAATATCATAGAATCCAAGTTCGAATTAAGCGAGCCATTATCAAGAGCGTTCCTAGCAAGCAGGAATAACGAATCTATCATTGAATTCATTCCAGATATCACACGTAATTGGGACATATCGATCACGAACTCTGAGACTCTCAATTGTGAGGACAACATGAAATTCTTGTAAAGCATAATCTTATTGCTAATCTTTGTCAACTTGAAAATGTCTGTCTCAAAGAATGTCATATCCCTACCAACTGAATCAGTTTTCTCTGTATAAGTGGTTCGCAAAGTCTCAATTGAAAAACTTATATCATAATTTCTATCCTCAGTAGTTTTCAAATGTACCACAGTTTGTGAAGATGAAAATGTCAATATATGTATTTTCTTCTCCGTGGAATCTCTATTTCGTAAAATGATACGTGGTTGTTCTACCATTATATTGGCGTTAAATTGCGGATAATATTGATAAAGTAAATCCCACAAGCGACCAAACCTACGTGGTGGCCGAGAAATTGATTCAAGTTTCCTGGGGCTCTTCCCCATTAGTGAATTCTCAAATTCAACTACCGCCTGCTTCATACCTTGGGGGCTTTTATTGAGTTGTTCCAACTGCTTAATTTTCATGAACTTCTTGAGCATTAATAAATTGTAAATTAGAACTGCAAGGCGTTGGGCATCAATATCAATTGTTGGACTCCCAGTTGCTGCATAAAACTCTATCACAGAATCCTTAAAACCTTTCCCATTAACTAAATGATTCAAAATATTTGCTTTATTGGAAATTGAAAAACTGGGTACATTAATTATTTCAAACAATTGCATAGTTTCATTATCATTCAAATGATTGTAGCTCACAGAGAGCATCTGGAGCGCTAGCGTGATGTGAAATGGATAATCCTTTACAGAATTAAATAGGATGAAAAAACCGGCACCTGTTGTGTGAATTCGACTGGCACTCACAGATAACCCTTTCAAATTCACATTAATTGAGTTATGCTTCTTGGACTCAAACATGCTTGCAATTTCGAAGTCTTCGTTAAAGTTAATAAGCAGAATGTCTTTAATGGAAATATTTTGAAACCTAAAGTCGATCTCTTCAATTTTCGAATACAGTCGGCTGAGCCAATCTGAGACGAGTTTCGTTTTATCATTTATATTCTCTTTTCCAGCGCCGGTATTGATATCAAATTCCTTTATGGGAGTCAGTTGAATGGAATTTAAATTTTGTCTATCATATTCTTTATTACCTTCCACGCCAGTGAAAGGGTTAAGAATATCTTCCGGGTCAAAGAGGCCAATCTCATGGAGAAATTTAAAGGATTCAAATACATTGATGGATAGATCATCAACCAAGAATTTTGACTTAATGCCCGAGATGCTACCACTATTGAGGTCAACCTGAGCATTATGTTGGAATCGGAGGACATCTATATTGATAGGTGTGAAAAGTCTTGATGATTCCAGATCCACAATTGTATAGGCCATTTCATGTATGTAAATATCCGAATACAACGTAATGGAAGCAGGAATTCTTGAGCTTAATTTGGAGTACAGCTTAAACTGGCAAAATGGCAATTGCAATGTTTGGTGCTTTGACAACTTAAGGCTGACGTTCTTAAAGCGCACGTCTATCGATGGAAAACTCCGAATCAACAATGAGCTTATTATTCGCAATATTGGATTCAGAGGGAATATTGTTAGAGGACTATCTACCTCGCCAAACAGATCGCTCGAAGTTTCTGAAGATTTGTTCCTTTGAGTTGTATGCTTTTTGGAGCCATTCTTTGAATGGAATTCGGTTTCCAACTTTTCCACTTCTACTAGTACAGTTCCCCAGCCCAATTTTATACGGATCTTTCGTATACTACCGGTGGAATAGCCTCTTTTGATGGTTATCCCACAAATATTAATACCATTTCGAATGTAGAAGTATTGAATGTGCACTCCAAATATAAAGTACACCACATACCACCCTGCGAACCACGCGAGAATCACATTCCATATGGTTACGTATTGCCCTAGGGAACGCACCAACACGGTCCCCAGCCGCAACCCGACTTCAGATGCATTCCACGATAATCTCATACCACTCTGTTTTTAAATGTGATAGAGTGTGTGGCTTATGTTGCCAAAAGTCACCTTAGTTAAAAGTTGGTTGGCCCTAGAGGAGATATTAAGCGGTATTCTTAATTCTGTTTGATATCAACTCTAATTGTACATATCCCTAAAAAGTATTGGACATATTCGTATTTTTGTAGTACCGTGGAGGCAACAAACTAACAATCAGTTACATATGTACATACATTTATACATGAATACACACATGAATAGATACTTTTCTGGAAAATAATGGAGCTACCAAAATGTTTACTTTCCAATTGTCCCCCGCATTAGTATTGAGCCATCAGTCCTCAAGTTGCAGAGTATAGTACTCTAAGTACAATTGAGTTCACACTAAGCTAAGTTTGATGGTGCAATAAACGGAAAATCAAGGAAGGATTTTTCGTATAACGTTAAAACGATCACTACAGTGTGTATTGCTTTAGGAAAAAAACCCGTATTCCTACTGTGTAAATAGCAATAGAGAATGTAGTATCATCCCTGATTGCCTAAGTTCGTGATAGAGCAACCTTACTATCTTTGAAAGCAAAGATATAGTTTGGAGAAATTGCATCCTCAATGAAGTAGTACACTCACGATTTCACTATTCTTGAATCAGGCTCCGATCACGTGTATTTCTGTACGCCAGGTCTTTATACCCTATACATCTTTGTGACTGTACACACTATTTTCCTGACCTGCAAACAAAACAACTCCCCCTTTTGTACTTACAGAACTACAATGCAACAGAATATTTACCACAAAAGAGAGGCACAATGCGGGTAACCCCTAATTCACATCATGAGTGTGGCGCTTCCATACGGGCATTTCTTCCAGAGGTAACAGTGCGAACAGCCTCCAGTTTTGTCCTCCAATGTCCCTCACTGTGCTTCTGGTGGGAGGTGAAAATTTTTAGTTTGAAAAACCATTTGGTGAAAAGAAACCATCTCTACTTGCTAGTCTTTTAAGGAGGTCCTTACACATCAATCAAAAAGTATGTGACAACGCAATGTATATATATGTGTGTTCAGTGGAATAGAGCAGCAGACGAACAAATAGTAGAAGTGCAATCGAAAGAAGAGAATTATTGTGGATTCCGGCAATGTTAAAGTTATGAAATGAGAAACTCATCCGCAGTCGATCCACAATAAGTAAGGCTAATACCAATATGAGATGACCACAGTGGAATGTGAAATGTGGGTAACAGCAATGTGGAATAGATTATAAAGTCGAGAAGAAGTTATACAGATGTCAGCTATGAAGTCTTTTAGTCGAAGACTTTGTGAGGAAAATTAGTCCTAAGTGATGAATGTTCAAATGAGAATGTTTTCCATGAAACAAGTGGTTGTAATAGCCATCCATAACATTAATACAATTCATTTGTTCACTTCAATCTATTATCATGAAATTCACCACACATTTGTACAACAAAATGAGAAAACCAATACTAACAATAAAACTCTAGTGGCTGCTGCTTTACCACACCCAAAGATCGTCAAGAAGTACTCTGGTAAGTTCAAGAGACACCACTCTGACAGATACCACAGAGTTGCTGAAAACTGGAGAAAGCAAAAGGGTATTGACTCTTGTGTCAGAAGAAGATTCAGAGGTACCATCCCTCAACCTAACATTGGTTACGGTTCCAACAAGAAGACCAGACACTTGGCTCCTTCCGGTCACAAGTCCTACTTGGTCAAGAACGTCAAGGACTTGGACGTTTTGTTGTTGCACACCAAGACCTACGCTGCTGAAATTGCCCACAATGTCTCCGCTAAGAACAGAGTTGCCATTGTTGCCAAGGCCAACAAGATGGGTCTCAAGGTCACCAACCCTAAGGGTAGAGTTGCTTTGGAAGCTTAAATATAACTAGGGAAAACATTAATACTATATTGTCTTGCAAATTTTTGTTTTGTTATGTTCCATAATTATCTGTATATTTAGTGCTGTCCTCGGGCTGATTCAATAAAATGAATTACTGTAACTTAGAAAGTACGTACATTGCAATATTTGCAATCGAAGTTGTATTTCGTGTATTCTTGTGGATTCGAGAAAAGGGGATGTTACTATTATAACTATTACAATTATTACAATTTATAAAAGAAGTGCTCTCCTCCTCCCTGACTACTAAATTCTACATCCAAATCTGTAATTCTATTATTGTAAAATCATTCAAGCAATAGTCTAAAGCTGTCTAAATTGGAAATCTCACAAGGAATCTGGGGTTTATTCACATTCGAATACATGGTTTTGACAGAAAAAAAAAATACAGTTTATAGTATACTTCACATCACCAGTCTCTTCGACGTGCCGGACTATCTCCTCCGTACACTGCCAGAAATTGATTGAATAGCGACATTGCTCACCTCTAAATGATGGTGCTTCTTTAATTTGTAGCCCAATTCGCATGAACCATCAGAATTAATCTTCAAGAGCTTACTATTACTCTTGAATACTTGAGGTTCAGTGTGTCTTGGTTCATTTCCAACTGGAGCTACGGGTACATGGTGGATTAGTCCCGTCGATGGTAGGCCATGGTGACCCGAAGGTCCGGAAGTAGCAGGTGAAGAAACGTGTGGTTCATTTGTTGGTGTGGCAGAAGGTGTTGGAATACTTGCAGCCAAGGAAGATTGGCCGGCTGGCAGATCAAGTGGGACAGGGGTAGCAGAAGGTACTGGGATAGTCGCAGGAGCTGGAGGAGCTTGAGATTCTGATCGCTCTTCTTCTTCAACTTCTGCCTCTCTTTCTTCCACAATCGGTTCAATTGTAGCCGTATTATTAGGTGCATTCGCTAGACTCGAACTGCTATTTGACTTTAGCATTTCAACTTCACCCGAAGGTAATGCTGGACTGTCAGCAGGCAAAGCTTCGGCAGCAGATGTACTACCAGTTTCGGTTGGTATAATTTCTAATTCCCTCTCTCCTCCGTTAACAACTTTGGATTCAAGATCAACTTCTTCCTTTTTCAAGGTCAATGGAGTGAACGTCAATGAACTGTTTGAGTGTATTGAAGCCGTATCTTTGGAAGGTGTTGTTGGAGTACCATCATTGTGTTGTAACAGTTGCACAGAAGCTGTCGAACTTACTTTCTTCTTAGTGTCTAACGAGGCCAAATCGAGCATCGATCTAATAGGCGTCAGAAAAGCACCAGAATCATGAGCAGTTCCTCTTCGGGAAGGAGCACGGGAATTACTGGTGGTGGACGGGGAAGAACCATTCTGTGGCCCACCAATGTGAGCATGTGGAGTAGCAATATCTGTGTGAGCTGGAATACAACATACTTCTTGGTCCTCATTTTCGTACACACACATTTCCAAGTTTGTGAACCAAGGATCCTTGAATAACAAGTCTAATGTATACCTGTTATTGACGGAAGGATCGCATAATTTCCAGGCAACTCTAGAAGCTCCGACAGAATGGAAGGCTGAAGCCCATTTAAACTCAGAACCTGGTCCCTTGGAGAAATCTCCCAGACTACATCCATTGTTCGTCTTGAATGAAGAATGGCCAGAACAGTACCGATCGTGGTTAAATTTGTAATCCCTGTAACCATGATCTTCAAGAGTAGCCTTTTGGAAGGGCACACCCGCGTAGGCGATACAGAATAAGAGCATACCCAAAGCCCAGCAGTCCATTTTAAAGGGGTCATAAGCCCATTTTGACAATTCTGAGCTACTCAATTCCTTCAATTTCATCACTTCGGGAGGAACATATGGCGGAGAGCCAACGTAAGCGGTCGATAATTTAACTGGTGAAGTTAAATCCTTGTGCTTCGTGTGGCCATAATCAGAAACACCAAAATCACACAATTTGCAAACTCCATTGATGTCGATCAAGACGTTCTCTGGCTTCAAATCACGGTGGACAATATCACATTCATGCAAGAACTTCAATCCGTATGCTACCTGTTTGAAGATACAATACCGTTCCGTGAGTGACAGTCTTTTCCATCCCGGTTTAATAATTGTGTTGAATAAATCACCTCCTTGGCAAAACTCCATGACCATGCCCCAGCCTCTAGTGAGGGAGCCCATCGATTGGATTCGAACTAGCGCAATGCAATCAACAACGTGTCTAGATTTCGAAATTTGCTTGGAAAGAATATATTCTTTGATAATCCTCTTGTAGAACTCTTCGTCACTCTCCTTGGCCAATAATGTGAACTTCTTCAACGCGTAAACCTCCTTCTTGCGGTTAATTGCATTAATAATGCGCACATCCGAAGACCCTCCATCACCCAATTTTTTCAATTGGTGCTCGATCTCGTAGCAGTCAAACAAGTTGGTATGTTGCTGCTTTAATTCCTCTGGAAGGTACTCATTTGGATCCTTGACCGGGTTGGCCACTAGCCTTTCGAAATCAACCCCACCAGTGAGGTAGAACGATGTGGACTTGGGCGTATTGTCAACCACTTGGTCCTTGTTTATGCCGAAGGGGTTATAGACGATTTTCTCGTGTGTAGCACTCGAAGAAGACCGTGATCTGTTGCCCTGATTAGTACCATGACGTGAATTCGAGGCAGAGGCGGGGATGATGGGAGGTAAACCCATTCTAGGCGCCTTTGGAGCGCTCTGTGCTTGCAGTTGTAACTCTGGCTCTGACATAGATTCGTCATGGCCGTTTTTCCATTCACCCGGAGTAGAAGTTGTAGAAGAACGGACCACCAGTTTCTTATGGTTTCGGTCATTGATGTGTTGGATGTGTGCGAGGGTAGCGGCTCTGCTTAAACTTTTAGGTGCGACATGTGCCGGGCTAGTGGTACTACCGTCACCATGAGCTTTGTCGGTGGACCGTGTGAATGAATGAGAGTTGGCTCGTTTGATTCTGATCGAGGAAGCTGTCTGGTTCTTTGTGGACGACGAGGTTGGAGGAGTTGGGGATGGAGACGAGAGGTGGAACAACTTGGAAAAGGAGTGGGATGAAGACGACAAGTCACCTCCTGCTGGCAGGGGACTTGAGTCCTTGTCTTTTTTGAAGATGCCTTTCAAACCAGCCATAGATGTATGAAAATGCGGAAGATCAACGTGGGGCAGAACTGTGAATTACTATGAGATTGGAAAGGATGGAATCAGTCAGTGATGAATATGTGGACGTATTCAATAAGCGACGTTAGTGGGGCAATTGGGTCCAGTGAGCCAATGTAGTAGTACACTTTTGCAAGTACTGATGTGATAGAATACTAATACTGATATAGGAGTAATGGAATAACAGTAACTGTATTCGGAATAGTTCTCTCACCTGATTAATGATAATGCCCTGTGAAAACAGCTGAACAATACCTAGAGTTATAACCGTTGTACAGCAATGTATCTATAGGGTATCTATAGGATACCTAATGGTATATCTATTGGTATATCTAAAGGGGTATTGAATAGTATAGGAACGCTATCCAGTACTTAGAGCACTTTAAAGTTGCATTCAACGGGCCTAATTGTCGATTCCTTCGACTCCACTATGTTATCTTTGCGGTACAGGCGGCACAACCGAAGGAAAAAGAAATCAAAGACTGGCAGACCAAGCGTGGGCACAACCAATGACGAATGTGTACAGAACCAGGAACAGAGTGCATAGTGTAAATCGAACAAATTGCAGTATTCTGTGGTGGTGAATATTTTCGGTGAACATATTGGTGATTTCCGTGTGTACGGATGCTTATTATTAGGTTATTCTACGATACTGCTATCTGGTTTATGGTATTCATAGATTTAGTTCTGTTTATTCAGAAGAGACTGTCCATATCCATTATTATATAGTACGTTTCTTCTGTACGTTTCTTCTGTGCGTTTCTGCTGTCCCTCTCTTTTCTGTTCTTCTCGGTTTCTATGTGTCCTTATTCTTTGTGCGTATATTAAACTATATTAAACGTGTACACACACATGTTGGTTACTTCAGTAGTGAATTTAGAGCATATTACAACTATTAACAGTTACGCATTAATTCACACTACACATTCAATTCATCAATTATTCTTTATTAGGTTCAATGCAGACACCCTCGCTCTAATTCTAATCTACCATACCATTTCTCTACCCTGTCTACTGTTCCCATTGTTTCCCACATATACCCACTTCTTCCCATTTTCCCAACAACTCTGCGGGGTCTTGTCTACCTTCCACCGATATCCTTCGATGCATGGGACTCTCCTCCACACAACTTTTAGCGTTCTGCTTCACATCATCACGGTCTTCTCATCATTTGTCTTAGATAATTGGCACTTGCAAGCCCAATGTTGGTTATAAGTAAATTCTGCCGTGCTTTTCCACCTTGCAATCGATAGTGCCCTACACACGGCCCCTCACTTTGTAAATGTAATTAGTGTCCCTAGCAACTTGCCAAGCGAAGAACCCCACAACTATCGCTAACTTGCAGGTCTATTAGCCGTATGGTTGCCTAGGAAAGTTGGACATTTGTTAGGGAATAAATTTCTTAAATGTATCGGCCTGGTATTCACCGTTTACCAAAATTAATAAAAGATACATATATACCTAATTCAACTATTAATAGGATATAGGATAGGAAGCCACAAAAGATATTTATCTGTAAATTCTTACTCTATACCGAGTGCACAGTATACTACGACATTGTCCAATTTCAATGATTGATCATGGTTGAAAAGTAATCGTAGAATAGTAGATTAGATAAATTGAATTATGCAATAGGTGTATCATAAGATTGTTACTGCTGTTGGTCTGATCCATTGTAGGCATATAAATTACCGCATCTTACTTGTAGTGTTCATTCGTATCGTATCTTTCTGTATTTTTCATTATCTAATGATAATTTTCAATCCATACCACCACTTGCACCGGAATCCCCTCTTTGAATGTCAAAAATAGTGAAAGAAATTCATTGTACTCGGGTGCCCTAACATTTGGTGTAAAGTAAATTGTTAGTGGAAGAAAGTCTGCGGTTTTGCACGATGAATGCTTATGAGCCTTAACTTCATACTTAAGTCAAATTAAATCATCATGATTTGAAAATTATATTAAACATTACGTAAACCAGGGACTTCTTCCTTGATATCTTGTAAATTAATGAATTCAATAAAAGTGGTATACAATTAATATTAAAGATGTAAACATAAAGAAAGTTGAAGTAAAGGGAACGGTAATATCAACTGAAAAAAAAAAAAAATAAAGATAACAAAACAAAATGGCTCCACTGAACTTAAAGGCACTTGCTTTCAAGAAGCCAACCTGCAAAGCGAATGAGGAACTCCATTGGCAGGGACATTACTACCTTCATCCATATTTTACTTCCAAAAGGATATATTGGACAGGGAATAGATAAATTTTAGCGAGGGAGCTAATGCAAGTCTCAAACAGACTCCTCATCTGAAGTCTTGTGGCTTCTTTTGACTCTGAAAAAGCGAATACCACCGTGGCTTGGTTCCTTCTCTTCTTCAACAGGAGCACTTCTGGTAAAACTAGACTGGTCATTGTCCATCATGCCAGGAGCAACAGCAGCACCCTCAGTACCAAGGTTTTGTGGCTGATTTGGGTAACCTTGGGCTTCCTTAGTGGCCTTGACACGAGCAAGGTGGTTACTCCAAGATCTAGAGATAGTAGCAAAAGTAGTGTTCAACCAAACCAAAAGCAAGCACACGAAAGCAGCCCACACAATGGCCAAAAGAGCCACAGGGACATGGTTGAATCTGCCAGCGTCATTGAAGGCATCCCTGGCCAATACAACGACAGCAGTTTGCAAAGCAATTGCAGCAGCCTGGAAGAAAAGGGCAATCAACACCAAGAGCACCACGATCTTGTCAATGACTTCCCAGCACAAGCCCAAGATGTTGACGATCAATGTAAAACCGGAGAATGCAAGAGCCACAAGGAAGAAGGAAAAGGCAAATCTCGATAAGTAGTAGAAGGTGCTTTGATTGTCAACAAACTTTGGAGGAACGTTGATCTTTGTGTGGAAGTTATGGACTGGAGAAATGGGGGTAGCAGGCAGGTTAATGTTCTGAGAGAAGTTGTTAGCATTTTGAATACCCCAGTAAGTCCATCTGGTAGTATCAAATGCACCGGGAATTCCGGAGGTATCACCTTGGATCCAGTAGAAGTTATTAAACGGGAAGTGATTGGAGGTACCCGAAAGAAGTGTAAAGATAAGGAGGAGGAGGACACCCGTTAAGAGCACGAGATTGAGCACTGTTCTTACGACCTTCATTTTGATCAGTTGAATTAATTGAACTCAGGAAATTAAATGGAACAAATGTAGCAGATGGAGTGCGACTGTTGTTGTTAGTCTTCTTACTGACTGGCTTTTCTCAATGTAAGTCTGGTCACCTGGGGGGGTTAATGGGCAAACAATAACAAAAAGCACAGGGAGGAGTTAGCTAGCAATAGCTTTAGTGGTAGCAGAAGAAAAGTCTCTCTAACACGGAACCTAGACAGTGGAAGAACTCCAGTAGGCAATGGGTACCAATTGGCAAATACAGACAGTTGATTCAAAAGAAAAGAAGAAGCAACCAGAATATGGAAATGAAATTGTTAATTATTTTTCTGTGTGGGCTTTGAGAAAAACAGACAACAAGAACAGCGGTAGGAAACTCATCCAAGGGTCACAGATGGGCTGTCGTGCAGGGCAGAGCCAAGTGCATTAGAGCACTGCAAGATTCAGGTGAGAATACAACACAGATGTACAAATCCTAAGGCTGTACTTTACTTTACTATACTATACTATACTATACTGTACTATATTGTACTCTGCTACATAAAGACTATTCTACACTGTTACTAGTGTACTATTATTGGCATTATTATTGGCATTATTATTGGCATACTACTACCACACAATTTTCGTGGTTTACTTTTCCTATCCTTCAAATATTCGAATGTCAAACGACTCTTCTCTACTGTGTACTCTCTCGTTCTATTAAGCTGTATACTGTACTGCATCTGAAACAGTCCGCAACTTTATCCCCAGTCCGCCTGTTGTTCAGTTTATGCCCATGTTGACCGTTACTACTTGTTTGTAATTCTCCCTTGTATGGAAACACACTGTTTGTGGACTGTTATGGTGTTTCCTATTTAGGACTCCATTTGCACGCAATATAATGACCGGGTTTGTCCTGCACAATCCCGTTCATCCGGCTGGCTCACTACAAACAGAGCTGTATACTACGTTTACTGTATGTATCTTCTGTACTGCAATCTTCTCTGGAATGACGTAAAAGTGTTATAGGTTATGTGCAACCCCACCCACTGTGTATTATGCTTCTTTGACTTTCATTCCATGATTATTGCGGAATTCCTTTTATACTCCCCAAATAAGTTGAGTGTGACTTCGGGATCACCGGTTCATCTTTTTGAAAAAAGACCACCCACCACAGCCTCTGGTCCAGAAAGGGCACTAATTCTACTACGCCCCATACGTCATCATCCTTGTCTTATTGTGCGCCGTACCACCACAGCCCTGTTTGTCTTGCTTCCTCTGCTCCTTACCCAGTTCTGTTTTCATTCAGTCTCAGTTTGCATTCTTACGTAATCATATATCATACTACTACACCCTAGCATATCACCATACATCTTCAAGTTCTACTTTTCTTTTATCTGGTCTAATGCATTCAATTCATAAAAACACCTATGCCTATATAACATAATCTGCTATACAATTATGTGCGTTCAATAAAGCACATGTAAAATTGTAATCCCCCAATAAATAACCTCACATTTTTCCCAAAAGAGTTACTGTTACTAGTACTCTATTACCTATCATTCTTACTTCTCCTCTCCGTCACTGTCACTATCACTATCACTGTTATCATCGTCGTCGTCGTATCCCCATTTGGTGCACCAACCATACCAGGTGCGCTCTAAACACTTCTGTGGCTTTTCTGTAGGTACAGTAGTGCTGCTGGTGGAGGTCTTGGAAGGACTCAGAGTAGGATTAGTTGTCTTCAGTACTATTGACGTGACCTTCTCTTTGTCATTTCCAAGACGAGTGGTGGACTTGCGTGGCCCAGAAGCCGAACCACCTTCTGGCACCTCCGATTTTGTATCGGAAGTGCTCAGGCGCACGCTCAGACTCAAGCTCAGAGCCAGGCTCAGACTCCTCAAGGGATTCGGTAATTCAGGCTCATCACCTTCAACATCATCATGAGTAACATATTTCCAGTTAAAGCAATCGCGACAGGGTAAAGCTTCGACACATTCTGCCGTTTTGTTGTACTTCAAAATGATATCATCTATGACCGTATGAATACGGTGATTCAATAAATTAACACTCCATCCCTTATCTCCAACAACATCGTAAACACATTGCTTACCTGTATGGCATTGAGTCTCCATGGCATAACCAGCAGCATTACAACTTGAAGTAGCACCGTTACAGACACCCATGTAAATGGGGTCTGCAGTGTTTCCCACATGCCAAATATTTTCCAAATGTTTGGGGAGTCCCGGAGCTTGTGGTAAATGTAATCTTTTTGTGGCTAACAACTCACCTGGAGCTTCGAAGGCCACAGTGGGCAAACCAAAAGTACGTCCCAAAAGTGATGCCAAAGCTCCACCAAGTGAATGGCCAGTTACCCAGATATTGTATTTGTCCGGAGAATAAATCAGGGTAACATTGTGATACAAGTCCATCACAGCCTGATAGTATCTGTCCTGACGAAGTAATTCACGCTCAAGACAATCCTGGTTACAAGTATATGTCTTTTCATAGCAATCACAAACCGTAGTCCACATATAACCCACACGAGCGCAGCAACAACTAAATAATAGATTATCGTTAATCTTATCATTAGTGGCAGTTTCATCACTACCACCCCCAGGTAATCCCGCACCCAGGGTTCCCTTGATACCGATAACAACGGTATTGGACTTATTACTCACAAAAATATGGCCTCTCAAACCGTCCTCTAACCATCCAAAATTAATATTTTCATCGTCAGTGTCTGGCTCCCAGCCTTGTCCAATATCCTTCCAGTCGGACTTATCCCTTTCCTTGTCGTCTTTGGGGAAGCGAACATATGCATTGGAGGAAATCGAAGCCAAAGACACCAAGGTATCCTTATCTTCAACATCTGGAACGGGGACTTCCTCCACATTTTCCCACTCCAAACCAATGCGGCCCAAAATATGCGGGTTTCCTTTCACTTTTATGGCATAATCTAAATAGCTTTCGATAAAGCCGGGGACATGACGGTCCTTCAACCTCTGAGTCTTACCCTTCTTAAACTTGATGGGTAGCTTTACTGTAAATGGATTCTTACCAGCATGAACACGGGGCCAGTCAACAGTATCCTCCAATAAGCTATCGAGAGTCTTCCCTTGTGCTTGCTCGTCCGTGGGAGGATGACTAAGGGCATTAAGTTCAGCTTCCTGAGCCACAGCTATGTCAGCCATAAGCGACAGGAAGTCCCGCAGAGCTAAGTACTCCGGTGTAATATCAAGCCTCCTATGTAACTTGTAGTACTTGGGCCCCGCACCATGATGGAAAATATGGCGAAGTTCAAGACCTTCATCTTCACCTTGGTTTACATCTTCGTTGTGATCTAGAACCGGAGAGGGATACATGAATGGGGGAATGGCAATAGCCAACACGTTGGGCGATATTGGAATCCAGTACCATGCCGCCAATACCAATGCACATATGAATGGAAATATCCTTATCCATCTACTGGATCTTGATCTAATTGGCATTTTCCCATGGCTGACCAGGGGGTGGTGATCAGGAAGTTGCCCCTTGGATTCTGTTTTTGCCATTTGCTTTGGTATGAAATAAAAGATAAAAAATTAAATTAAATATAACAATCTCAGACGCGCGGTATGTTACCGCCTATGATTATAAGTAATATAGAATAGAATAAGTTCCTTATAAGTTGTATAAATATCGTTCTAAAGGATTAGTTAATTGCAAGGATCTTGAACTTTAATGTTGGGTTTATTTAGAAAATGATCGGGTCGTGTTCAACACAGAGATAACGGTAATTTGGTATTTTTTTCGCTATATAAATTTGTAAGGGCTATTAGTGTGTGGAGTTTACTATGTAGGATCATTCTAGAGGGCTTTACCCAAATATATGATTCCGTAATAAAGTTTTCAGAACTAACTTCAAAAGAAATAGTGCTATTTAGTTTACTTCAATATCAATTCTGCAACCTTATTGCTATTATACTCATATCATTAATTATGCTTTTAATTGTTGTATTAAGCACTATTTTGGCCATAGTGCTAACCTTCGCACTGGCTGTTTTTGCCTTTTGTTGGTTCCATCCTAAAGTATCCTTTACTACAGCATTGGTTTTAATAACTTTAACTTGGTACTTCCCTTTCCCTGTTATAACTGCGTTCTTATGTTTATTTCTTCTAAGTACGCTTTCAAGTATGGTGGTGCTAGCTTGGTGGTATCCCACGGTAATCTTACCCTTTGTGGTATCTATGGTATTCTTTGGATGGTCCTATCCTAGTGTTGTTTTCAGTATGGGTTTGACGTTGGTGGCATCGTCCTCATGTTTTCCCGTGATGTTGTTAACGAGCAAATTGATATAGATGCATGAGAGAATAAAGTCGTATCATGGTGTATGGAGCTTAAGCAGCATTCGGAATAAGATGCGTGCATGTACAGGAAATGATCTGGATATAAGGGATTAATGCATTTTGACAGAATTGAAGGTAATTTTAGGAAAATATCTGAAATATTACAAGAAACAGTAGAAGATACGAATGTGAAGGAAAACGGTAGAATACATGTCAAATATTTTTATCAATATTTTTCTCATATCTTCATTCTATATGTACACAACGTTATCTATGTCTATGTCTACTGCGTCTATTAAATAGGGCTGCAGTGCCACTATCTGAATATCATTGACCACTTTGGGGGGAACATTGTTGTTTCGTTCAGTGGAAATCTCTAAACTCAATCCTAGGATCCGAGTAAGCTTGTGAAGGACATTGCCTAGAAGTTGAGGTGTGACTGCTTTGGTATCATGGAACCGAGCACTGAGCAATGCAGTGAAAAGGTCCCCGCACCCGTAGAAATGAGCAGGGATTCGCTCTATGGGAATAAGAAATATCAAAGACTTCTCCAGCGAATCACTCTTGCTGAATCCAACACTAAAAAGATTACCGTCAAGCTCGATCGACAGTATAGCCATGTTAGCTATGTGATATCGTTGGTAGAAGGAATCCAAGGCTTCACGCAACGTTTTGTGATCGATGATCTTAGCCCCACTGAGAGTCTCAAACTCAAACTGGTTAGGGGTGATGCAAGAAACGTGTCTACAGGCAAGTAACTCCCTGTAAATAGGCACAACCTTCTCCAGCACGTAAAGCTTGCCATTATCACCCAATACAGGATCAACTATCCATTGAGGGGTATTCCCTCCCTCTAAATCAAATACTCGTTTTACTACTTGATGTAGTATAATCTCCAAGAGCTCAACATTAGGGAAGTACCCTGTCACTATCATCTGGTACTTTTTAAGCCTGCCGATCTCGGCCAAACCATCAAATAGTGCTGTAATATCGTCTCCTTCTGATACTGATCCACTGAATTTGCCGTATCCCGGATGGTTGGAGAAATTGGTGGTATTGACCAGATCAACATCCCACCCCATAACCTGGAGAGGGAATGCCATAGCGCGATTGCCCACATATCCGTGGCTCACATGTGACAGTATAGCCAATGCATTCTTCATATTTGTGAAAACAAAAAGCCTAGTAGAAATAGTAATTAAACTATATAACACAATTAAGCAGAAAGTATATCAAATTAATCAATTTGTAATACCTTTATCAATCCTAAAACTTTCCATGGTGGGGTACTGGGTAAACTGCCTAAAAAGGAACTCTACATATTCTCTATATACTACTTGAATGTTGCAAATATGTAAATAGAGACACGACCTCCATTTTCTAAATGCGGCAAAGAAAATCTTGAAATGCTGTACTTTTATTTGTATTGACACCGTCAATGGTTGACTACTGAAAAGTACCGAGAACAAGATATTCCTGGGCTACAAGTAGGTTACCTGGGCTAGCAGATAGACCATTTGATTCAGCAACGGCTACAGTGCTCGGATACATCTCTTTCAATTTGTTAGAGCCGAAATTGACTGCTTCACTGAATTATCTGCCAACCAAGTGTTTTCCATAAACGACAACAACAAACTCCAACGGCAAGTAGTTCATCAAAAATAAAAGGCCATGGCAGTCAAAGAATCTGCGGTAATCAGTGTCGGATACCCAATCTTAGCCTCTAAGTTCATCAACAACAAAACCATTTTGGTAATTGGAGGTGGCGGCGAAGGCAATAATGGTGTTCCTAACAAAATTACTGCCATCAAATGCAGTTTTAAGGTGGCAGACAAGTCACGGATCTTGCAGAGATTCCGTGAGATTACTTTACCCTCCAATGAAGATTCGCCACAGTGCTTGGATATCATCCGGCTACCTGACACCGATGAGAGAGCCTATGGAGTATTTGTTGGGTGCAATCAGTCGAGCCAGTTGATGCTGTCGATGGGAATCAATAACAACTTACGGAAGTACTCATTCACGCAGGAGGAGCACTTGAGGTTCTTGGATGCGGCTCAGATGGAGCCGGCTACTATTGGCATTGATGACTTTCCAAAGATTGTCAGAATATCGCCGCGAGGAACCGTTGGATGCTTGATGACAAGCTCTGTGCCTTCTTCAATCTATGTGTTCAATCCTGATTCGTTAGATTTAATCCACAAATTCAAGCCTATTCCAGATCAGGAAATCAAGGACTTTGTTTTGGATGCCAGCGACGATGGTGAAGGAAACGTCTTGGCATACATTACTTCGAAGAACATCGAAACCATTCTGACAAAGACAGGCCAATCGCTTTTCTCTTCTTCGAAGTCCAAATCTAAGAGTCAATTAGACAAGTACTCTTTATCAAAGGTTAGATTTTCTCAAACTGGTCAGGAGTTGATTATCGCTGGTACTAACAGAAAAGATAAGTCGGCAGTTGTTATTTTATACTCATTGAAATTGGGCAAGATTCTTAAGGTGTCTACTGTCTCCAAAAAGTTTGGTATTGTCGGTGCGTTAGATATTTCTACAACTGCTAACTTGATTGCGGTAGCTGGAAACAACCTTTCGGTCGTGTTGCTCAGATTGTCGGATTTGAAGGTAATCCAGACATTCGAGGAGTTGCACCCATTTGCTATTACTGATGTGGCCTTCTCTCCCAATGGCCATAAGCTAGCAACCGTTTCCGCTGCTCAAACTCTTCACGTTATGAAGATCCCACCAAAGTACGCCAAGGGTAAATCAACTATTGGAACTGTCTTTGGATACATATTCACAATCATCTTAATGGCAATTGCTGCAATCTTCATCCAGGCTGCATATGAAAGTGGTGAATTAGATGAACTCATTGCTCTTTCAAAGCAATATGGCACTGAATGGGGAAAGCTTTCGAAGGACTTTTCAATGGAGGTGTCAAAGGAATGGTGGGAACAATCTAAACAATGGAGCCAAGTTGGCATGGAATATGCCAATGATTATGGCCATAAGGGTTTGGAATTGGCCCAAGTTTACGGGAAAGTGGGTTTTAAATATGGTAAAAAGGGATATTCATTGGCTGACGAGTACGCCCACCGTGGGATTGAGATCATCAAGGAAAAGCTCAAGAAAGATAAGGTGAGTGATGATGCGGACACTGAATTTTTCAAGGTTGATGATTGGGATGCAAAGACCCATGAATTAAAAGGTAAAGATGACACTTACATGACCAATCATGTAAGCGTGGAAACACAAACACCGTCGTCTAAAGACATTGAAAAAGAGGATACTTTCACTTATGAAACATCTTTTTCCGATCATGTCAGTGTTAAAACTAAGACTAAAGACATTGATGAATACACAAAAGATAACCAAAGTGTGGATACAGACTCTTTGCTAAACAATCCTGATATTTATGAAACAAAGATTGTCGGTGTATCTTCTCAGGTTGCTTACTCGTCTGAATCCATCAAATCAGTTAATTCTAAAGCTTCTTCTTCCTTGCAAATTGAATCTGAGAAGGAACCAAATCAAAGCACAACTAGTATTTCTCAAAACAACAATAAACTGACCCAAAGATATCCAAACATTGACGAACCTGTTAACATTGACGAAAAAGCAGATGAGCCAGTTCAGGAATTTATCGAACCACCTCAGGCCGAGAGATCTATGGAAGATTATATTAGAGAAGCAGAAGCTGAGAGACAAATTGAGAAAAAAGTTGAGCTTCCTACTCCTTCAAGCTCAATGGATAAGGCGGAGCAACAATCAGCGAAGATTCACAATGAAAAACGACCAGTAGCAGCAACTGCTGAGCAAGTGGTTGAAGAGTTTTCTTCTGAAAACCTCAAGGTTCAGGAAGTGCCAATTGCAAATAAGGAAAAGTCAACAATTGTAAAGAACTCTATTGAATCATACACTTCTGATTCCGGCCATAGTGTTGAGTCTGCACCCGGAACCTCTCAGGAGAGCACTACTGAGATTTTATCGCCATCTTTCGAGACCAAATCTTCTGATCCAGAAGAATCTAAGCCTCCTACGAATAAGCAATCTGAGGCAGTTCCAATCGAGAATCCTATCGTGAAACCAGTCGACCACAAGGAAGAAGAAATTGTTGACAAAGTAGTGGAAGTTGGAGAAAGGATCATTGCGTCTGTCGATGAACCACAGCCATACACATATATACCAATTGAGGAAGTGAGCAAGGAAGAAGAACAACAACAGTTACAACAAGAGGAATCAGTTGAGGCAAAATTGGAGACCAAGACGTCTTCAGAAGCTTCATCTGAGGAAGTGATTTCTTCAGTTCCAAGTGTGGGTGAAACCGAAGGACAGCAATCAAGTGCTGTTGAGTCCGTTTCTAGGGCTTCTACTGTTATTGAGTCCGTTAAGGCTTCTGATATTGAGTCCATTTCTAAGGCAACTAATGTTATTGAGCCAGTTTCTGAGGCATCTAGTATTGTCGAGTCATTTTCTAAGGAATCTGGTGTTACTGAGTCAATTTCCAATGCATCTAATGTCATTGAGTCAGTTTCAGAGGCATCTAGTGTTATTGACTCCATTTCCAAGGCATCTAGTGTCATTGAGTCAGTTTCAGAAGTATCTAGTGTTGTTGAGTCAGTTTCTGAGGCATCTAGAGTTGCTTCAGAAAGCAGTTCTTCATCTTCTGAGGATGACTTTACAAGGGAATTCACTCCTTATTTCCTGGCGCCTCAGGATACCCCATCTTCCATACCAGAGTCTGTTTCTGCTCCTCCTGAATCCAGTGAGGAAAAGCAGATCCCTACACATTCGGAAGCCGATGACGTCGAGTTCGATTATCTGACTATTGTTGAGACTGTGCATGAGACGCAGACCAATGCCGAGGGCCAAAGACAGGTAAACCACAGAGTTATTACCAAGATCAAGAAGTACCAGAGACCTATAAAAACTGCAGCACACGACGAGTTGTAAAGAAATTCCATAGTAATAGATTGTATGGAGCCCGAAATAGATCACCATTTCATAATTATTAACTTTGGGAGAGTAAGTGGCACCAATCCATTTTTTATAACATAGCTAAGTATAGAACACCCCTAACTGATATAACTAAACAGCCCTTCCATAAATGTCATAGCCTCTGTTTCTATTCAGCCATCTGTGCATTTACCATAACCTGCATTGTGATATCTGCGAAATCAGCCAAACCGCAAAGTCAACTCTACTATTACAAGAGCAAATACAGTGGCGATAAGTATATAAAGTATATAGTAAAACATCTTACTTGATGATACATAGCTCTTAAGCACCATGGACTTTGGCCGCTTTCTTGATAACATCGGTGATCCGTCCGATTGGGAAACTACCAAGCTTCCAGACATGGCGCTGTTAGACTCACTCCAGCGATGCTTCATCTGCAAAGAGTTCCTCAAGGCCCCACTCACTACGGGGTGCAGCCATACCTTCTGCTCCCACTGCATACGCGAGTATCTCATAGCACACAGCCGGTGTCCGCTCTGTAAGACTGAACAATTTGAAAGCAATTTGAGACGAAATGTGCTATTAGAAGAGATCATCACCTGCTATATATCGTGTCGGCCTCATCTCTTAGATATGCTCAAGGTGGCTAAGGACGCGTCCAATGGGTCTGCAACCAGAGCCAAAAGGTCAGCATCACCCTCAGAAGTGGTGGAAATCCTTTCAGACGATAATGAAATGGTAATGCTGTCTTCAGTCAACACCACCAGTAGTTCTCCAGTTAAGCGTCAGAAACGCGAATCCAGTTCACTATCGCCTTTGCCAGCCGAGCAAATGGCCGAGTGTCCCATATGTGGCGAAATTATGCCTGCTGAAATCATAGAAAGAAAGCACTTGGACGACTGTCTCAAAGGGAAAAAGATGAAATCGTACCAACCAACAAGAATGGCAACAACTATTACAGCAGCGATCTCAACATCGAATAATAGGAAAAGAAACACTCCGCAAGGAAACATCAAGTCATTTTTCAGACCAGCAGAGAAAAAGAGACAAGTTGTCCATAAGCGAGATCATGAACACTACTATTTCCACGAGGCTGCAACTCACAACGACCACGAAAACAAGAAACTTCCCAAACTTGACTTCAGCTCACTTTCCACTTCCAAACTAAAGGAAAAGCTTTCGACTGTAGAAATTCCAACTTCAGGAACTCGCCAGCAGTTGGAGCTCAGGTACAACCATTACTATGTACTTTACAACTCTAATCTTGATAGTAACCATCCTGTCCTGGAAAAGATATTGCGACTGAAACTTACTCAATGGGAATCGTCTCATCTGGCATTCGCACCCACTACAAGATACTACACTTCGACAAAATCCATCACCGACAAGGACTTTCTGCCATCAATATGGGTGGCAAGCCATAAGGAAGACTTTTTAGAACTCACAAGAGCTGCCAGAGCCACTTTGAAGTCAAAGAAAAAGAAAAATAACAAAAACCATCCTGAAAATAGTGATAATAATGATAACGATAATGATGTTGATAATGAAAACGATAATTCGAATAAACCTTCTACTTCTGGTGAAGATGAAAATCGTTTGGACTATGATCAAAGCCTTCTCTTTTCGGTAACCGGAGTATAACGCCGTTTTTTCCCCATAGCTCGTAACTCCATGAACGAAGTTGCAAGTTCTTTATTCTGCAGAAAGGTAGCCTTTTAATCTTGGATTTGAAGACTTCCAATTAGTGTTTCCCCACATCCTCCCCCACTATTAGCAGGAACACACCACCAAAACGAGAACCATTTTATAGTTTGAGGTCCTTTTTTTTTTTTTTTTTTGGGTATGATACATTCCTTCATATTAGGGGGGACTTAGTGCCCCGATCGGGAATTTTTTGCCGATCTGATGCTATCACCGAGAAATCATTGACATCATCGATACTGACCCCCCTTTGGGAAGTACATATGGTGACAATCTTAAGATGTTTCTTTGCTATTAGATAAATTTGATTACAACCGGTCGGTCCGATCAAGAGAATAAGGGTGCGGTTTGTGACTATACTGAGGCTTGTGGCGGCTATCGATACGATAAAGGTTATTCGGAGATTGTGGAAGTAGGCTACAGCCCACTTTTCTCAGATTTTGACATAAGATACGCATAGTGAGGGGATAGTATTCAACAAACTATACCCCGGTTCTTACTGGCGAGCCGACCTCAACGTGTTCGTCACTATACAAAAGGAACAGAAAAAGGAACAGAAAAGGGAACTAGACTGTTGACAATAGTCATTTGTTCATGAATTCAACTTAATTATGGGAGACGAATATTATTTAACAGCTCACGAAGCGGCTCTCGCAGTCGTAGCTACGGCGATGAAGAAGGCTCGGTTGCGACTAGATACACTATGTATTAACTCTCTTGTTGGAGGGATGCTATTTTCAACTGGAGGAATGCTCCATGTGATGATACAAGGGTACATGTCAACAGCTTACAATAATGATCCCGGTGTGATTATGATCTTACAGGGGTTGGCATACCCAATTGGATTGTTTTATGTGGTTATTATGGGGGTTGATCTCTTCAACTCCAACGTACTATTTTTCAGTACAGCTGTGGTCAGGGGTGCTGTCAGTATCTTGGACTTGTTCATAAGCTGGTTTGTAAGCTGGTGGGTCAATTTGGTGGGCAATATATTTGTCTGTTATATCATTTGTGCATATTCTGGTATGGGTACCTATCCCGGCTTTGCTCATGGTGCCGTTGAAATTGCTGAATTGAAGAATCAACATGGCTTTGTTCATACCCTTATTAGAGGAATGGCTGGTAATTTTTACGTGTGTTTGGCCATTTATTTGCAACTAATGGTAAAACCTTTGCATGTCAAGTTCCTCATGATGGTATTGCCGGTTTTTACATTCGTGTCTCTTGGATATACCCATTCGGTGGCCGATATGTATCTCATGACCATGGGATTGATTAACCATGCCGATGTTACTGTTGGAGAGGCTGCTTGGAGGGTTCTTTTACCTGGCACATTAGGGAACATAATTGGGGGATCATTTTTTGGAATAGTGGTAACGTGGTATTTGCATTTGGTAGTGGTGGAGCGAGACCAACGTGAATTGAATTTGCCTCAATATGACGTTCGTGATGAACAGCCTGAAATCAACCAGGACTCCCGTGTTGTTAGAAAGCAGCAAATCCCTTCTGATAATGAGGAAGAAGGGATCGAAGTACCAGAGTACATGGACGATAAGTTGCATGGTATACAGGAGGAAGACCCCACTGATAGTTCAGACTCCTTCCAGAATGATTATCCTCAGCAATTGTACAATGATAGAGTTTCACGAATGAATACAAGATCGACTGGAGTCTCAAGATACAGTACTGCTTCGACCTACAGACGACTCCGGTCACCAAAGAACGTTTTCCCAGTTGATGGGAGGGGAACTGTTGGCAAGCGAGAACGTGAAATTGCTAATGGTGCGGTAAAGGTTAAGTCTAGGGAACAAGGTAATATTGATATTGCTGTTCAGGGTGGCCCCTCTGTTGCAGGAGATGACGGAGCTGAGTATTTGGGGGAGACATTAAAGCGAGCAATAACCAGATCAAAAACTCATAAGGACACTGCAGACATAGAATCACAGAACCCTATTAATAAACCACGACCATCTTGGTCTTCAACATACTCGCGACATCTGAATGGAATGCCCATTAAACCATTGAGATCAATGAGTGTTGAAGATTTAAATCGTCGTTTAATCCAAGCAGGTATTACACCAAAAGCAGCGAGAGGAGCTAACGAGGCTGCTGGTATAGATAGCATGTCAATGCAACCCCGAATGTCGCCATCGAGCCCTCAAGCATTTTCTCCATCCATGCAACGATCATTATCAGCAGCTCAGACAATAAAACTGATTGACAGTGAAGTTGATCCACCCAGAAGCACCAGCCAGTCGCAGTTTAATGTGGAAGAATTTCTGCCGGGAAAAACAGACTAGTATATAGACGGAGTTTTAATTTGTATTGATAGAGAATAATTCGAATGCTTCAATTGAAGAAGGATCTAATAGAACAATCAAAAATGGAGATGTTATGTAGTGGGACGAAAAAAAAGAGTTTTGGACGAGACAGGAATCGAACCAGTGACCTTCTGCTTGCAAGGCAGACGCGCTACCAACTACGCCACACGCCCTCTTCTTGAGAGGTTTCTCACGTTGAAATATAAATCATTTTGAACGCAAATGTCACACAAAACTGGACAATCGTGTGAAAGGCCCCTTGGTATACCCTTCCGGGCTGTAGCCTAGTGGAAGGGTACTTAAGCGTGGCTTTCACGTCATTTCGAAAGCTTTCTTAGAAAAGCTCTATCTGATTCTACTGACGGCTGGGGTGAGGTCAAGGCTCAGATCACTTGCATCGCCGGTGGCTTAGTCTTCCTACATAGAGGTCCGAAGTACTTGGTTGCTTCTGGTGCTAGCCCTT